>JAQJVL010008648.1:0-18976 GCA_035578905.1 Stictocephala bisonia
TTTTATTGTAAAATATATTATTTAAAACATCAAAGTAGTAGTTCTATAAGACTCACCAATAAATATTAGAGATGAAAAAAGAATTTTTTCTTAATAATTCACTAACATCAGAGTAGTAGTCACAAACACAAAATACACAAAAGCTCACAAATTTTCAACACCACTGGCATTTTCTTCAGGTGAGTAGAGGGAGAGAGAGAGAGACACTGAAATGACTTCCACTATTGCTGGGTAGGTGGCTGTGGTGGGGGGGTGTACATCCATAGAGCAACACTCAGGTGTAGATGCAGTATTTCAGTCAGTATATATATATAAAAATATAAATGAAGTTTGCTGATGGGGAAGGGGTTGAAGGGAAGTGGTCTATCTTATGTTCAGATTAGGTGGGTCACGGGATTTTGTTATCCATTGGTGTGCTAATTCCATCCTTCGGAGTTGGGAACTATTGGCATGGGAAGGAAGGGATCTGATTACCTTAGTGGTGTAACACTGATCAAAATTTTGATTATGGAGAAGAGTATGGGCAGAGACAGGTTTTTCAGGATTTTGGACTTTGCAATCATGTCTATGGCCATTCATGCGTTTACGAAGGGTTTCACTGGTAAGGCCAATATATTGGGCAGGACAGTGCTGGCACTGGAGTTTTTTTGTGAGCTTTTGTGTATTTTGTGTTTGTGACTACTACTCTGATGTTAGTGAACTTGTCTTTTAAGGTAAGTTTGCTGATGTCCTATCTCTCTTAATATACTAATTCCTGGCCTAGTGCCCTTTAACCTAACCTAAAATTTCTTAATAATTCGTCATTTTGGCGCATCAGAATGAATCTGAGACATCGATATTGCTTATGCATCGTGGCACTATCGATGCATCAAGTTACTTTCGATGCATCGCCATTTTGACTAGTCATGCATCGTTGATTCTATGCATCGCACACCCCTATTTATTAGGTTTAAATGATTTTCTTAATATTTGTATTACAGGCATCTTGTAATCATAAATGCAAACTAAATGGTATGTAGAGGAGAGAGAATGTTTACTTCTCCCACTAAAATTCGCCTCCAGGAACAATGACGTACAAAACATATTATATCAATGATGGTAAAATATTTTAACCATGGTTAGAACGAATTTAACTAAGGTTGGTGAAACTGACAATTACTCTAGCCTTTAAATCATTAAGGATACTTCAATACAACTCAACTGATTAAACAACACAATAGCAGATTTAATGTAAACACGGTAGAAATTGGGATCATTGTTGTTATGACAGATCCATGCTTCTAGTAGTGACTGTACTAAGAACATATGGCAGTACGTGGTGGGGAACAAATTCTGTCTCATATGCGCTGTTCTCATGCCATCAACCATCCATAAGTCGGATAATACATCTTATGGAATAAAGAGTTAATTATATAGATCAGATAAAATTGTCTATTTTTGTGCAAACATTTGTTTTCTTAGTAGATACATTGGTAAGAAACCAGAATATGTTATTTTGTTTCAGTGTGCCGGAAAAACTTTAAAAATGAGGAAAAACAGAAAAATATTTTTTCCGTAAAATATAGCAGTGTGGGTACTCAAATAGTGTAGAATTTTTGTTTTGGTTATGAATATGGCAAGCTTTTTACTATCGAACCATTACTTAGCACTTTGGCGGAAATATGTAGATTTCAGTAAGGTTACGCTCTGTTAGGATAAGGCTAGGTCGAGTATTGATAAGTTAGCTTTGGTGTGTAAGATTTGGTAGATTAACTTATCTTTACCTAACCAAACCTAGATTAACCTAAACAAACCTAACATAACCGAACCAAACCTCACATAATAACAACCTAGTCAAACCTAACAATCTAGACAAGCCTAACATAACTTAACTTGTCAATATCCAACCTAGACTTATCGTAACAGAACGTAACCCTACTGAAATCGATAAATTTCTGCTGACATTTGGTAATGGTTTGATTGTAAACATATTGACATATTCGTGGTCAGGGCAAAATTCTGCACAGTTTAAATACCCTATATTTAAGTACGGTATTTAAAGACATAAGACAAGACATTTATTGATCATTCAGACATTTACATAATATCAATAGATTTCGTCAAACAGAGATTTAGTTAAAGGTAACTTTCATTTGGTTAGGCCATAAAAATTATACAAAATAGACCCTACTGGTGCATCATTTGAATATCAAACAAAGTCATTTTCTTGTATAACACAATCGAAAAATTCCTTAATGTTATAGAATGGATGTTTCTTCAACCAATTGCACAGTTTATCTAAGAACGTTTTACAGGACATGTCTTTGCAAATTGTAGGCAAATTGTTAAAACATTTTTAAGCCTAAAGATAAGTGATATTTCAAGGTTTTTGTTAATCTACATCTATTTCTTTCTAGTTTATTACAGTTTCTTGTATTATGGTCATGTGTCATAGTTCTAGTAGGATAGTTATGCAAGTTAGTTTTAACTAAAACTAACACTTCAAATATATACAAATTTACTACGGAAAGGATTCCTGTGGCAACAAACAGAGGCCTACAGTGCTCAAGTGACTGAGAATCAGTTATAATTAATTCTAAGAGCTTTTTTTTGCACAACCAGAACCCTATCCACACCAACTCCGTTACCCCATATAACCAGGCCATATCTCAAAATGCTCTCAAAAAAAGCAAAATAGGCTGTTTTAAGGTATGTCGCTGATACGTATGTCTTTTTACATTTACCAGAAAAATATCACTCTCGACAACCTTTTGCATACATTCTCAATATGGTCAGACCAAGACAACTTATAGTCTAGAGCAGGGGTTCCCAAACTTTTCTGATGGCGTACCCCTTAATAACCATACATAATATATTGTACCCCTAGTCCAAACTACTGTATATAGATTATGGTGTACGTACGTACACGCTTGTTGTGTATCCTAACTTATTATACTTCAAAGTAAACAATAAAGTTAAAACCTTTAGCTTTGTCATTGATGGATGTTATAAAAATTAATTATAATAATATAATATTATAAATTAAATTTAAAAAAATGTATGTATATCATTTGTGTGTTTGTATTTTTTAAATGTTCTCAATTTTTATATCATTCTATTTATCAACACACTTAAAATATAAAATCACACTTATAACTCATTAAATTGAAATCACAAATAATTTAAGTTTATTGTAGTACTGTATTATTTTTAAAAATATTTCAAAAATAATTTCAGTAAAATGTTAAAAATTGTTATGTTTGTTAGAATACTAAAACACGACAAAGTTAATAATACATATTTAATTATTCTAAACAATTTACAGAAATATGAATGTCACAAAAATGTATTCGTGTACAATACCAATACAATATTTCAGTGTGAGGGATGAGCTTGAATGGAACGGCTTAAACTGGTTATGTCCGGTAAAATTGGGCTTAACTCGAGTCTGAGATCATGTTCCACCGTATTCATTCTGTTTCTGTATTTATTTTTTATATAAATAAGGTGGGAGAATCCCGTTGCACACAGATATGAAGTTCGGAATGGGAGTAAAAACTCAACAGTTTTGTCAGCAATACCACCCACCATACTCTGTGCCTGAGCGTCGTTGAATCCAAAAGTCAATAAGTGTGGTTTTCTGAAATTCTTCTTTTAAATCTGACTCAGTTTAATTCAAAAAGTTCGTTTTTGAGTTTCAGAGGAAAACTATCTTGAACAATTTTATCAATGTCAGTAAAAGGATTTTTAATCCATGAATATGATGTCAAGTCTTCTTGAAAGTATTTGCTAAAGTTAGCATGGAGAGAGCTACAATGATCATATATGTCATTCAAAATGGCTTGACACAGGAAAAGTTTGTTTTCTTTTATAAAAGATTCAAGACAGGGGAACAAAGAGATTTTATTTTTCTTTGCTTCCCCTTCTGCAAAGCTTAGTTTTAGTTTCAAACTATTGATTTTGTCCATAACTTGAAATGTGGTAATACTGCTTCCTTGTAATTTCCTGTTTACGTCATTTAACATACTGAATATGTCTGCCAAATAGACCTATCGGCTCAACCACAACTCATCTGAAAAACGATCACGGTACTGAAAGTCTGTGTCAGATAAAAAAATTAATATTTCATGTCGAAGTTCAAAGACTCGAGATATCACTCTTCCTCTTGACAACCACCTTACTTCTGTGTGTAGAAGTAGTTATTTGTGAATATTATCTAATATCATCACACAAGTTGTGGAAAAGACGTGAGTTTAGTGCTCTGGCTTTGATGAAATTTACTGTCTTACAGCCTCATTTAATACAGCTTTCAGCTCCTGTGAACATCTTTTAGTAACCAAGGCTTCTCGATGAAGACTACAATGAGTAAATTTAGCTTTTGGGCTTAGTTTTTGCACCTGAGTCACAACTCCCTTATGAACCCCAGCCATTGAATTTGCCCCATCTGTGCAAATTCCAACACTGTTTCCCGATTCAGCTCGTTTTCTTTAATGAAGCCGTATAATTTTCCAAATATCTCGACTGCAGTTGTATGTGAAGGTAAGTTTTGGCAAAACAACATGTCTTCTCCGACAGTATTTCCATCTTCATACCTAACAAAACATATTAGTTGAGCCATGTTAGTTATGTCTGTTGTTTCGTCAATTTGAATGGCAAAATAATTACTTTTTTTATCTTATTGAGTAATATTGCCTTTACATTAGCAGCCATTTCACTTATTCTTCTTGAAACTGTATTGTTAGAAAGCAAAATTGAATCAATCTGTTTAACTTCTTTTTCTCCTAACATAGTTAACACAATATCTTTAACTGCTGGAAGAATTAATGTTTCCCCAATAGTGTGTGGTTTGCCTTCTTGGGCGATTCTAAGACTAACTTTGTAAGAAGCTTCAACAGCTTTTTAATTCAAACTGGTGAAAGAATTGATAGTTTTCTTGCTACATTTCAGTACAGATTCCTTAAGTTTGAAAAAATCCAATGGTTTATCTTTGTAACTATCATGCTTCGTTTGGAAATGTCGCTTCAAAAGAGATGGTTTCATGGAATGGTGAGAAAGTATTTCCAAACAAATTAAACATTGAGGCCTAATTTCATTGTCCATAAGCCAAGTAGCTAACATCGTACTTCCGCCTTTTCGATTTATCTGAGCAAGTTGGTTGCGCTAATGGCGTTGCAGAAGGCACAGGAGAACATTTACGTTTCGGTAAAGAAAAATCAGAAACTTGACAATTATTAATATTACCTTCTTCGTGTGGTGTTGAAACTCGACTTTTTCTGAAAGCTTGAAGACTGACTTAACCACTTATCCATTATTATATAAAACACTAACACACAACTTAAACTTTCAAGTTAATAATAAAATAAAATACAGTATGTAAAAGAATGACTAACCTTTGTAAACACACCCTTTTGCACTAGTGGCACGTGTGAGGCCAAGGCAGCGCGTCAGTGATGTGACCACTACTAAATTCCCTCGCATCATCCGGCACGCCGTATCGGCTAGCGTGACGTACCCCTTAACAATGCCTCACGTACCCCCAAGGGGTACGCGTACCACAGTTTGGGAACCGCTGGTCTAGAGTAACACCTAATACTTTGACAGATTTGTTATAGTTGTTTTGCAGGCCTGTATCTCTTAAATTAACAATAAGGTTATCAGTTTTACTTTCATTTAAGAACAAACCATTCGTACTAAACCAATCAGTGGCAGTTTTTAAGGCATTACTACTTATGGCACCAAGCTGTGTTATATTTACATGAGTATTTACAAGAGTGCTGTCATCTGCATATATAGCTGTAAAACATGGTAAGTTGATACTGAGATCGTTCATAAGTATAATGAAGAGAACGGGGCCCAACACTGACCCTTGTGGGACTCCATAGTTGGTTTCCAGGGTTTCGGAATAAGTTCCGCCTATATCTACAACTTGTCTACGCTCTTTTAAGTAGAATCTAAAAATTAACAGTTCTTTCCCTTTGACACCATAATATTCTAACTTCTTAAGTAAGATATCATGCCTTACGCAATATAAGCGTAAAAAATATAACACGTAAATATAAGCTATATTAAATATTTAAGTAGCAAATACTTTTCTGTTTTCCCTCATTTTCATAATTTTTCAGGCTTTTCCACTGAAAAAAATGATCACTTTTCTTAGTTATGTATCTAATAAAAGTCAACCAAAAAATCGTCAAGGCCCCTGTTATATATACCAACTAAGAATATTTGAATATTGAATCTGTTAAGGAGATCCACATAAAATAAATGAGTCAGAATCAGAATCTCTTTATTAACATAATCTTCGAGAACAGTTATGCGTCAGAATATACATAAGATACATGGTAATTAATAGTAAATGATTGCATTTGTGGTTGATTGAGTTTCAATGTAAAGTCAGGCTGATCTCTTCAGTGAATTCTTGGACTGTGTAGATGGGATGTTCGAAAACAACCACAAGTCGAGTTTCCTCTTCATTGCCTTCCCAGTTAGTTGTTTGAAGGGAGCTGGTTGTAGGGTCGTGCTTCCATTGTCAAGGGTTTCTTGTTGTGAAGAGCAGTTCGATGTCTGACTGGTGCGATCAGATACTTGTTCCGGGTATTGTAACAATGTGGTCGTGTTACCTTGGTCAGTCCTAGCTTATCCACATGTAGAATGCATTCTTTTATATATATCGCTGTAACAGTCTTTATTTTTAGTTGTTTGAATGTCTACAGCTGTCTCTGGGATTCAGATTTGCAAGAGAACTTACAGCCAATTTTTGTATTTTCAGCACTCACCTCAGGTTTGCTGCTGAAGTGCTGCTCCATACAATGACTCCATGTCTCCATAAGTGTATAGTACGCGATTTTTGCTGAATAAAGCATAACAAATGATTAAAACTTAAAAGTAACTTAATTATATTAAAAAACTATTGTATGCTCCTGGTGGATTGAGGATATTTTGTCACTTGACTGTAAAATGAGGGGAACTATGTGTTACTGTGTGAGACAATAGGTCCCTTCCCTCTCTTGCTGGACCCTTGAGGTTGTAAACAACTTACTTGTCTGCCAGCCACAATAGATCATTGTAACAGCTGTGCAGTCTAGTGACATGGATGTGCACAATTAACACATTGACTGCTAAAGGAAATACATATATAATACCCTAGAAGCTAACATATAAAGTAATTTTATAAACTTCCTTATGACATTAGAAGACTGTTATGACCAAAATAATATGTCTGTCATCCAAAATGACTCAATAGGCGACGTCACAGTTCAGTCCGCGGGGTCAGCACGTTACGCTGGTTTTGTCATGCATTCCATGTCAATAACGTCCAAAATTGCACCAAATATGTTTATTGTTAGTTGTTATAGTACATACAATATTTATTTATATCGCTTGGAATGGCTTGAGGCTGGTCTTTGTGGAAATTGTCAAATATAATATAACTAGTGGCAAAAGCCCCTAAATAAATAAAATTAAAATGTTGCTGTTAAATGTTTATTGTATAATATTTAATTATTAATATTTTAAAAACTCATCATCATCTATGCAAATTAAGAAGGTATTATTGTTGTGTTAAAACTTCTGTGCACACTATATTTTTTTGAAATAATTGTCTGTTTCGTTGTTTTGGTTGACTGTATTTTCAAAAAACAATTTAATTCCGTCTGGGGATTTTAATCTACTAAATGCACCATAAAGTTGCCATGTGTAGACACTGGTTTGTTCAGGTAAACACCAGCTTCTTAAAGGTTTGGACCTTGTACCTTGTTAATTAGGGTATAAAACATTAACAGCTGATATATTTAACGTGTCTTATTGACAGCTGCACTCAATAATAAATCAAAAGAAAAGTTAGAAGCCTTTTGTCACATAAAATAACTGTACTAATGCTAAACAAACTTGAAAGTCAATGAACATGGTTAGCATACGTCGAAAAAACGCGGGAATCGGAAACGAACTGCACGTCAAGGTCGAGTTGGAACAACATAACATGCTCATCGAATACGAAGTTGCCCGGCCCAATGCTGAGCTCACACTGAGCAATAAATACATCATTCCATGGCAACACCCTGCGGAACTGCAGGGCCCATACTGGATGTGTTAATCAGTGCAATAGGGCCATTATGTTTTTTTTTTAGGTATTTAAGGAAGTGTCTGCTGAAGGAATACACCTGCATTTTGTGTTGGAAGGGTTAATCAATAATGTTAACATCAAGCCTAAACCATTTGAAAATATCAACTAAAGAAACACAACATTTGTATTGTGTGTTCAGTATCAGTCTTTTATTATCTGTACATTATCAAATAATAAATGCAAATCCATAAGAATTATAACAACAACTTTACTTTTAAGATTCTGTTTCATACATGTTGAGGACATGTCAGAACTGGTAAATGTGAAACACATCTGTCGCACATATACACTTCAGGTAATCCCCACATGGTTTAAAAACAAAAAAGGATATTTTGAAAAAATTGATTTAGTTTGACAATATTTTAGCGTAATTATTGTACTAGTTTGAACAAGGCAACATATTTTGTAAATCAAGAATTTCTAAATGCAACATAATATGCAATTTTACTACGGATAACAAATCTAAATAATCAGTGAATACATGTTTTTTTTTTAGATATAATGTACTTAGAGACAAGTGCAAAATCTGGAGAAAATGTAGACGAATCATTCCTGAAGTGCTGCAAGACCATTTTGGCTAAAATACAATCTGGTAAGGCCTTAGATTGCTCACATAGTTTTTAATATTATATATGTTAAGTTTTCTTTTATTTCAATACAGGGTTAAAAAGTAGGATTTTTTGTGCTATAGAAAAACCTTAATGCTTGTTATATAAAATACTGTAAGGTTAGGTTAGAGAATATTACTTTTCTGATTTCTATCATTTTATATGTAGTTGATTGGTTAAAAGTAAACTTAGTTGCAAGTAACAAAAAGACATAATCTTTTGGTAGATATTTTCATAGAACTTTCATAGTCATGTTCTTATTTATATGTGGGACTTTATCTGTAGTATATACTGTATACACTAGCACCCCGTTGCAGCTTCGCTCGTAATGATTCAAGTTGTATAAAAATTTTATGAAATTCATAATTTTTTAATTTGAATTATAAGTATTTGTAAATATAAAAGCATTTTAGTTTGTGAACTTAGGTTAAACAGCTGTGTAAGAAGCAGAAGGTATGCCTATTTATTTGGCCATTTATTTTTCATTATCTTTACTAAAAGCGTAAATTATAATAATTGTTAAGAGGATGTGATATTATATTTGCAATAGATTTTTCACATTGGTTTTTAATCTTACAAAGATAAACACATGTAATTATACTAATATTAATACTTTTTATTTCAGCTTATAAATTCACGATACAATAATTTATATTAAACACGCACATTTAAGAATTTTAAAAATAACTTACTGAAAAACTTATTTGTAAACTACATTTTCCTTTTGGAGTCTCTCCTTTTGGTGCTAAAATAACTAAACTTTATGAACTGCTTACTCTAGAACAGGCTACATAAAATTTCCCGTGGGAAAAGCACACTTCTATCAAATTTATGTTTGCAAATTAAGGACTGTCCTTAAGACCTATTGATTGTCTTAGCAAAACACAAATTAATAGGGAACTGTAATATTTTGTATTGTACCGGGTCTTGGACCGGTACAGTTTCGTTTTTTCGTTGTTGTCTGCCAGGCTGCCTGAGATTCGCTTTTGCCCGGCGATTTGCGTACTTTGGTAGCCGTTGGCCCAGTTCCGTTTCGTTCCGTGTTCCAGCAGCTTCAGTCCGGTTGGCCTGTCTGGTCAGTTGTCTTGTGCTGTCTGCAGAAATGGGCAGGTCAGGCTAAAGACGCCAAAACTCCAGGGTCCTCGAGTGGGACTTTCAGCCCTCAGCCTGCCGTCCGGGGGAATTTCGATCTTCTGCACTGCTCGCCTGGCCTGAGGACCATGCTGGAGCCTGGTTTCGCCCGCTACCCTCTCTACAGCTCTGGGTATAATTCTTCAGTCCTCAGGTCAGTGTGTTCTTTTTTGTTCCCGGCGGCTGAGCTGGGGGTTTTGATGTGGATTTTTAATTTATAAAAAGAAAAACAGAAAAGAAAAGGGCAGTGAAATATAAGAAAAAAGAAGAAAAAAAAACTGTGGAACTTTATGTGGCCTAGGCCTAAAACCCAGAAAAGTGATTTTTGCAACACAGCCATGGGGACTTAATTTTTTTTTATTAAAGAGGGAAAAACTTTTAAAATACCCAAAGATTTTTTTTTGATGTTAATATTTATTTATATCTATATTTATTGTTATTTAGTTTACTTAGTATTTGGTTGTTATATTTTTTTTTTAGATTTTATATTGGTTAGGTCCCCATTGTTAAGTTATGTTATTTATTTATTTAAATGTTTAGGCCTAGTGATCGTTATTTATTTTTGTTGTTGTTAATTGTATTATAGATGTCTTGAAGTGCATTTTTGCTCGAACGGTACCGTGTTAGATTTTCTTTTTAATTGTTTAATTTTTTAAACTTTCACCAAAAGGGGATTATTGTTCTTTTGCTTAACTTTAATTCGGAGCTGCCCAGGGATTCCGGCTTACTCCCTGGCCCGGTGGAATCAAGGGATGCGGGCCAAATTGCCGGTGTAATTGGTGATACCAAAAATTTTATAATTTTCTTCACTTTTAGTTGGGGCCTATTAAATTTTTCTTACGTTTTGGGGTGTCTCAGGCTAGGCTGCAGATAGGCCATGTAGTTGTTAATTTGTTAATTTTGGTATTTGTTGTTCTTGTAGCTTTTGTGTGTTTTGTTATTTATTTAAGTGCAAATTTTATATTGTGGCCTTCTGCCTATTTTATATTGTGGCCTTCTGCCGTTTTGATTTATTAAATGATGTTTCTTGAAATAAAATTAGTTTTGCTCAGCTGCCGAGTTTTATTTTGGACCCTCCAACTGCCACCCGTGATCCCATCGCTTTACTCGTTTTGAGCCATCCCCCAGTTGGCACGCTTCCCAGCTTTGGTGGGGGGGATGGGTCTCAATTGGTAGCAGAGCGTGGTTGTCTAAAAAAAAAAAAAAAAAAAAAAAAAAAAAAAAAAAAAAAAAATTCTTGGTTGTTGGCGGTGGGTGTTTGCCAGTTAGTAGGCCATGGTTGGCCGACCTACCGTCAAGGTGTCTTGGTATTGTAAAAAAAAAAAAAAAAAAAAAAAAAAAAAAAGAAACAAATAAATAATTATTTAAAAACAAAAAAAATTATAAAATAAATAATTTAACTTATAAAAAAAAAAAAAAAAAAAAAATAGGCAATCCGCTTGGTTACTTTGTTGAATGGGTTTCATGGGGGGATTGGAGTGGTCGGCAGTGGCTCGGTAGGCTGAGGGTTTAGTTCGTCTTGGACCCTGGAGTTGTCGTTTTTTGTGTACTGTTGAGAATTTTGTTTTGCGAGATGGCCTATCTGCAGAATGTTGCGCTCCTGGTCAAGGAGGAGTTGATTTTCGAATTGAGGTCGCGGGGTGTGACTCCGGAAGGGGATGTTTTGAATCTCCGGAGGTTGCTGCGGGAGCAGTTGTCCGCGGGTACGGCGGTGGATTGGTCTACTCTACTGGAGGTTGGTGAGGAGTTGTCTGTTTGTAAACGTAAGGTGGAAGATTGGGAAGGGGTGTTAGAGGATTTGCAGTTTGAACCTCCAGTAGGTCGTGACCGGGCCTGCCGCCTTGCACGTTTGGGGCATCTGCTTGCCCGTTTAAGGCTGGTCAACCGGGCACCGGGGTTGGAGCCATCTGGAAGGGCGTGGATCTTGGAGAGTGTGGCTAGGCTGGAGGAGATTTTTCAGGCACTCTCCGGGTCCACGACTCCTACGGGTCTGGGTCGGCGGCCTGCTTTCGCGCTTTCGCCTAATGTGTCGAGGCCGCAGGCTGAGACACCGGCTCTCACTGTGCCTGAGGTTCCTTCTGAGCCTGCAGGCGTTTCCGTTGAGGTTGCTTGTGGTTCGGCTCCAGCTGCCGTTCCTACTACTTCTTTGGGTTCACCTGCTCTTCTGCAGCTGAGCTACCACAAGCTGCCTAACCCTCTCACGCCCATGATCCAGAATCTCCCTGTGATCGATGGGATGGATCCTGAGGAGCTTCTTAAGTTTCTGGTGGCCTTTCTCAGACTTAGTGAGATGCCCGGCATGCAGGCTGGGGACTTGCTTCGTCTGGTTTTCCCATATTGTAGAGGTCCCGTTGGGGAGTTGCTGAGTTCTGTCTTGGCCAGTGATGCCTCGGTGGACTCGTTCCATCGAGAGTTACTTTCGTCGTTTCTTCCCATTCGACTCAGGGAGAGGATGGTCATGGACAGATTTTATCGGTCGCAGGGTAGGGGCGAGTCTCTGGCAGCCTATGTCTCTTCAGTCAAGGAAGCTCGTCAAGCGTTGCGCCTCACACTTTCCGAAGCTGACACCGTTCGTGTCATCCTGGATGGCATTTCTCCTGAAGAACGGTGCAGATTGGTTTTTGCTGGTGTTCCTTCGACTTTTCGGGAGCTGCATCAGCTGTGCATTGTTTCGCGCAGCGTGCAGTTCTCAGACCAGCAAGGGCGGGATTCTGAGAGTCATCGTGCTCTCCCCACCCGTCGACCGGCTATGTCTGTAGGTGTGAGTCAGCCAGTGGAGGGTCGTGGTTCTCGGCCTCCGGTTGTGTGTTTTGCTTGTGGCCAACCTGGTCACATTCGACGTGACTGTCCACGTGCTCGAGGTCGTGGGGCGGGAAACGCTCAGCGCGGGGGGTTGCCTCCACAGTAGCTCCCCGCGTTGTTGCGACTGACCGTGGCCATTTGCCTCTGACACGTGCCCATAGCAGGAGTGTCGGGGATTTTTCGGGCCTTGCTGGCATGGCTTCCCTGGGACTTAGTGCGGTCACCTCGGTGTGTCCTGGCGTTTTTGTTTCTTTTGGTGGTACGGTGTGTCGAGCCCTTCTGGATTCTGGTTCGGCATGCAGTATCATCAGCCTTTCTCTTTTTGAGTCCCTTGACGCCTTAGGACTTGTCAGGCACACCGAGCCTTCTTCTATTACTTGCTGGACGGCATCCCAAACTCCTCTACCCATACTTCTAAAGGCGTCATTACATTTTAAAATTGAAGGATTTTCCTGGAGGTGGGGTTTTCTGGTTGCCCAGGACCTGGCGGTTTCTTGTATCCTAGGGGCAGACTTCATTTCCAAAAGTGGTATGGTGCTTGACCTCCAGAAGCGCCAGATGTTTTTCAAGTTTAATCGGCGAGTTTTGGTGCCTCTAGTAGGGGATTCTGACTGCCCTCCTGCAGTCAGAGAGGTGGGTTGTGAGCCCGAACAACCCAAGGTGGATCCGGTTGGTCATCCCCCCCCTGAGCAGGCGGAGGCCATTAGGAGGCTGTGTTTGCGGTTTCCTGATGTGCTTACGGCTGAGCTTGGGGTCACTTCTCTTCTGGAGTATGAGATCCACCTCACCGATTCTCAGCCAGTTAGGAGTCATCCGTACAAGCTTGCTCCCCCAAAGATGGAGGTTATGAGGGCTATGATAGAAGATCTTCTGAGCAAGGGTGTGATTGAACCGTCTCGTTCTGCTTATGCCAGTCCAGCTTTTCTTGTGCCCAAGCCTAATGGTAAGTCTAGGCTTGTGATGGATTATCGGAGGCTCAACGCTAAGGTCGCTATTGACTCGGTACCTCTGCCTGATTTGCATTCTGCGTTTGATTGGTTCGGTAAGGCTAAGTTTTTCAGTGTTTTCGATTTGAACCAGGCCTACCATCAGATTCCATTGAAGAAGGAATCACGGCCTATGACTAGCTTCTGTGTTCCCTGGAATCTTTACCAGTTCACTAGGGTTCCTATGGGTCTTGCTGTGGGTGCCCAGACTCTTACTCGTCTGCTTGATTCCATCTTCCATGATGTGAAGTTCAAGTTTGTTTTCAATTACCTGGACGATCTTCTTGTCTACAGTGAGACTTTCGGGGAACACCTGCAACATCTGGAGGAAGTTCTTAGTCGCCTCAAATCAGCTGGCCTTACCGTCAATCCAGAGAAAGTCACTTTTGCTCGTCCTGAGATTTCTTTTCTGGGTCATCTTATCTCTTCTCGAGGCGTCTGCATAGATCCTGCGAGGACCCAGGGCATTCGGGATTTTCCTCCTCCCAGAGATGCCAAGGGGATTGCCCGTTTTGTGGGGATGGTGAATTTTTACCGTCGCTTCATCCCTAACGTGGCCGAGCTTGCTGCCCCGTTGAACGAGCTGCGAAAGAAAGGTGTCCCTTTTGTGTGGGGCCAAGCTCAGCAGACTGCCTTTGATGCTCTCAAGGAGGCTATCATGCAACCTCCTGTCCTGCGTATGCCTGATTTCAGCAGAGAATTTATTCTTCAGACTGATGCCTCCTCCTCCGCCATTGCTGCTGTTCTTTCTCAGGAGTTTGATGGGGTCAGGCAGCCCATCGCTTTTGCTTCGAGGACGTTGTCTCACCAGGAAAGGAAAGCTTCTTCCATCTATGAGTTAGAGTGTCTGGCTGTTGTCTTTGGTACGGACAAGTTTCGGCGTTTCTTGGAACACGCTGAGTTCTTGCTGGAGACGGACAATCAGGCACTGTCTTGGCTTCTTGCCCATCCCCGACAGCTCGGGAAAATTGGTCGCTGGGTGGTCAAAATTTCTGCCTTTAAGTTCCGAGTTCAACATCTTAGGGGTACCCAGAATGTCATCGCGGATGCTCTTTCCCGCATGTACCACGAACCCAGTGATCCACCGACTGAGGCTGTTGCTCAGTGTGGTGCTGTTCTTCTGGATTTTCCTCTGGCTTTTGACGACCTACTGTCCCATCAGCAGAAAGATCCTGAGCTGTCAGTCATCTTAGGTGAGCTTCAAGAGGGAGGTGCCCACCCTCCCTATTTTCTGTCCAAAGGGGTACTCTGTTGCCGTCCTCGACAGAGGGGTGAACCCCGTGTAGTGCTGCCTAGTCATCTAGTACCGATGGTCTTTCAGTATTATCACTCTTCTCTTGTGGGCGGTCATCTTGGCATTCATAAGACCATCGCTAAGATTCGTAGGTACTTCATCTGGAAGGGCATGGACCGGGATGTTGCTGGCAGAGTGCGGGCTTGTCACCTGTGCTCTCTCAGCAAGCCTAGTCAGAATGCAAGGTTAGGGTTGTTATCTTCTGAGGTGGCCGAGCGTCCTTTTGAGAAGGTGTTCATCGACTACGTGGGTCCTTTTCCCCGTAGCAAGTCAGGTAGCTCCTACCTACTTGTTTGTGTGGATGCTTTCTCGAAGTTCGTTTGGCTTTTCCCACTTCGGAGTGCCACGGCTAAGCTCACCATCCGTGCTCTCCAGTCCCAACTCTTCCAGCACTTTGGTGTGCCTTCCACTCTTGTGTCCGACAACGGTAGCCAGTTTACCTCCCATGAGTTTCGTAGGTTCTGTTTTGGCAATGGTATCAGGCATGTGACTACCTCTCCTTATTACCCACAGCCTTCTCATGCAGAGCGGTTCAACCGCAATCTTCGGTCTGCCCTTATTACCTTCCATGCTGAGAAGCAGAACACCTGGGATGAGAGTCTCTCTTGGCTCCAGCTTGCTTTTAATTCTTCCAAGCATGAGAGTCACAATGCCACTCCCTTCGAGATTCTACATGGCTACCCTCCTAACAACCCTTTGTCCAACTTGTGGAGGTTAGAGGATCTTCTACCTACGCCAGGTGCCACTGACGTAGTGTCCACGTGGCGGGCTGCTCGGCGCAACCTGCTACGTGCTAGAGAGAGAGTGAGGAGGAGGTATGATAAGGGTCGTACTCCTAACCCTTTTCAGGTTGGAGATCTGGTTCTTTGTCAGGCTCACCCGGTCAGTTCGGCCGCGGAACGAAGAGCTGCAAAGTTGTGCTATCGGTGGTCTGGTCCCCACCGCATCGACAGGTTTTTGTCACCGGTGACTGCTCTGCTGGTTGATCCCCAGTCAGGCAGGGTGTTTAGGAAAGCCCATGTGTCCCAGCTTAAGGCTTTCCGGGGAACGGTTGGTCCAGGAGTTGGTGTTCCTGGGGGTTTCTTGGGGCAAAGAGATTGATCACCTCTGCGCCCTAGGTGGCTGTTCTGAGAGAGTCTTTTTCTCTCTTTTTTCTTGTCGGGCCCGACAGTCAGGGTAGTTTGCTCCCTGTTCGAGGGGTTTCCCCTCTTAGTTTCTCTTGGACGTCCTTGGAGCACCACTCTTCGGAGGTCTTCGTCTTCTCTTGGTTCCCTGAGGTACCGAGTGTTCTCCCCTGCCTGGGTGTGTTGAGGTTTGCAGAGGGAGGTTGTACCGGGTCTTGGACCGGTACAGTTTCGTTTTTTCGTTGTTGTCTGCCAGGCTGCCTGAGATTCGCTTTTGCCCGGCGATTTGCGTACTTTGGTAGCCGTTGGCCCAGTTCCGTTTCGTTCCGTGTTCCAGCAGCTTCAGTCCGGTTGGCCTGTCTGGTCAGTTGTCTTGTGCTGTCTGCAGAAATGGGCAGGTCAGGCTAAAGACGCCAAAACTCCAGGGTCCTTGAGTGGGACTTTCAGCCCTCAGCCTGCCGTCCGGGGGAATTTCGATCTTCTGCACTGCTCGCCTGGCCTGAGGACCATGCTGGAGCCTGGTTTCGCCCGCTACCCTCTCTACAGCTCTGGGTATAATTCTTCAGTCCTCAGGTCAGTGTGTTCTTTTTTGTTCCCGGCGGCTGAGCTGGGGGTTTTGATGTGGATTTTTAATTTATAAAAAGAAAAACAGAAAAGAAAAGGGCAGTGAAATATAAGAAAAAAGAAGAAAAAAAAAACTGTGGAACTTTATGTGGCCTAGGCCTAAAACCCAGAAAAGTGATTTTTGCAACACAGCCATGGGGACTTAATTTTTTTTTATTAAAGAGGGAAAAACTTTTAAAATACCCAAAGATTTTTTTTTGATGTTAATATTTATTTATATCTATATTTATTGTTATTTAGTTTACTTAGTATTTGGTTGTTATATTTTTTTTTTAGATTTTATATTGGTTAGGTCCCCATTGTTAAGTTATGTTATTTATTTATTTAAATGTTTAGGCCTAGTGATCGTTATTTATTTTTGTTGTTGTTAATTGTATTATAGATGTCTTGAAGTGCATTTTTGCTCGAACGGTACCGTGTTAGATTTTCTTTTTAATTGTTTAATTTTTTAAACTTTCACCAAAAGGGGATTATTGTTCTTTTGCTTAACTTTAATTCGGAGCTGCCCAGGGATTCCGGCTTACTCCCTGGCCCGGTGGAATCAAGGGATGCGGGCCAAATTGCCGGTGTAATTGGTGATACCAAAAATTTTATAATTTTCTTCACTTTTAGTTGGGGCCTATTAAATTTTTCTTACGTTTTGGGGTGTCTCAGGCTAGGCTGCAGATAGGCCATGTAGTTGTTAATTTGTTAATTTTGGTATTTGTTGTTCTTGTAGCTTTTGTGTGTTTTGTTATTTATTTAAGTGCAAATTTTATATTGTGGCCTTCTGCCTATTTTATATTGTGGCCTTCTGCCGTTTTGATTTATTAAATGATGTTTCTTGAAATAAAATTAGTTTTGCTCAGCTGCCGAGTGTTATTTTGACCCTCCAACTGCCACCCGTGATCCCATCGCTCGATTTGTTTTGAGCCATCCCCCAGTTGGCACGCTTTCCAGCTTTGGTGGGGGGATGGGTCTCAGTATTGGAATCAACTCTGCAGAGAAACTACCTTTGAATATCTTGAAGTCATATGCATAGATAAGGTTAGAAACATCAAGAACCCTGCTAATGTAATAAGCTAGTAATAATAATTATTTCAGTAACATTTTTCTGGAGAGCAGATAACCGTAAACGTGTAACGTTGCAAAATTTTGGTGAAAAAAGGTTTCTGAGAAGCATGACTGATGTTCCAATTTTTAAAGAGGGTTTATGTGGTGGAAACCTAGGTTGACTGAGAGTATGCAAAAATTCAGTTGCAAATTGTACATCATCATCTACTTGTAGAGTTGAATCCATTGAGTTTTTCAATTAGTATTCAACTTTTCAGCCATTCTTTTGTAACGGACGGGACATTTGAACTAATACTTCACTTCTTTAAAGACTATATAAGTTAAGTAAATGAATGCAAATATAATTGTGATACACAGTTTAGTAACATATACTTTCAGTGTTACAATAAGCAAAGTATTATTCTTTAACTACATTTCTGTCATTGGTTAAAACATGTTTGTGTAATTGTAACAGACGGGACACTGAGGAAGTATGACAAGACATATTAATTTTGATACAGCATTTCTGCTCAATTTATGAATGAAGGATTTTAATAAAAAAAGGCTTGTTTTATAGTAAGTGAAATTTAACAATGCCTATTATGTTTTAGTAATACAAAATTCCATTCACTTGATAATAATTATTTTTCCATCTAACGGACGGGACAAGTTCACTTTACCTTGCTTTTTAGGCCTTAATTCTTTAAATTACAGTCTTAATTACAGGCCTTAATTCTTAAAATAACACGTTCACTGCGGGTCACCGCCCGGGCGGCAGGGCCGGAATTCGCCGGTGGCGGCGCGCCGCCCGGGCGGTAACGGACCATGCCAAACTAATTCAGTCCTCGTGCGGTAGCACTCTGGTGTAGTCGGAAGTTACGTTGTCCATGTTTCGTGAAGTATAGTAGCTGTCTTTTTGTGCAGACTGTTCTCGATTATCGGTTCTGTTACAGCTACCACAAGATGCTTGCTACGTACAAGATGAGTGGCTTTGCAACACTGCCCCCAAGTAGCTGGCTGACAGCACACTGCCACAATGCTGATTCTTAGTTTAATAACACATTTTTTTCTCCTCACCAATTTTTAAAATATTTTCATCACCATAACATTCAATTTTATTACTTGTTACATTACATTTTCCATGAGTCATTGTAATAACTGTCACAAAATTTATACGAGGCGTATTCAGAAATTAAGTAACGTTTCATTGTACTGCTGCCGCAGCACTGCGGTCGGTATTGTGCGCAAGTTGACCTAGTTCTGGTTCTCAACTG
>JAQJVL010008649.1:0-18967 GCA_035578905.1 Stictocephala bisonia
CCAGGTACGTAATTTAAGTTTGTAGAGTTTGAGGTGTTTCCTAAATCGTAGTTTTTAATGATTAATCGATTTTAATGACCTTAACCGATATTTAATGGGGTTTTCTTTTAATTACCCTAATTACGACTAAATACCCAAGATGGCGGCCCCGGATCCAAGATGGTGACCCCAGTCCTGCCAACCTGTTGGGAATTTCCCTCCCAAATTTCCCTCCCAAATTTCCCTCCAAATTCCCACGTTATACTATATAAAATGCACTTTGTTATACTATAACAAATGTAATATTTCATATACTCTATGTAGTTTCCTTCGTACACCCTTAGCCTACGATGCATGCGCGAGGAATTGCTACATGAAACAGCTGTGCATTTGCACAGAGTGCAATCGCTACCAGCACTCCTGCAGCGACACATAAATATATATTATACAAATTAGACAAAAAGCTATCAACCCCGCGTGGTCCAGTGGTTAGCGTACCCGACTTAACAAATATATCCCGTATCTGCATTACCTGGTATATCTCTAATATTTAATGTATCAATTTCTTCTCGTTGTAACCATTTGAATTCTGAATGAGGGAGCGACTCACTTAAGGATTTTCCATATAAATTATTGGCGTCGAGATACAGTAAGTAGTTAGTGGGTTTCGTTGAGTCAAAGTCGGGTTAGGAGTCGGATGCGGAACCACTCGGACACAAGGTTGTTTTTTAATTCGATTGAATTGTGTCCAATTCATAACCAAGTGACTCATGAACAAACACACCACATACACAATCGATTGCACTCTGTGCAAATGCGCACCTGGCTGCAGCCTTATCGAGGTACGTATAGTGTCGACAACCTACAGACTTAACTACTACTTCAGCATGCACAAACATATTACGTAGATACTCACCCTGTATGGTCGGTAGACTGTTAGTAGAAAGCCTCTGAAGGAACGTCAACCTCCTCTACCAGCTCAGAGGTCACTCTTTTGATTTTTAAGGGTAAACAAAGAGGCTCCCACAGGTCTAGACCATATACCCCTGTGGTACGGAGAAACAAACCCTTGTAATGAGCCCCATCCATCGCTCATTACGTTGGTAGCCACACTGCCACCTTACCATAGAGATTTACTCTAGATGTTTATAGTAAACCTCGTAGACCATGTAACTTGCGAACAAAATACATGGTACGAAGATCAATGGGATGCAGCGTCCTTTCCTGTTTTCTTCTAATGTCTTGCAGTATCTGCAGTCGTGTCCTTGATCTTCCAGCCTCTTAAAACACCTACACATCTTGCAGCAATGCCCCATCTTTCTGAAACAATAACAGCACACATAAGAAAAAGAAAACCTCAAACAAAAGAACTTTGTTACTTTTCCCTCAAGTTAACATACATACCTGGAAAACGTGTACAGCAGACGTGGATCCAACTTCTTTGATCAGTACCAAGTTGTCCGGTATTGATTCCCCCTCATGCAAAGTGTCGACGTATCTTCTAGGTAGAAACACCTTGATGTCCTCCTCCAAATGTGGATCAAACAGTATCGCAACGAGAGTATCACCGTATTTCGTACTTATGCGTGTAATACTCTTGACTGGATACTGGATGTTGGATGACAAATCTCCAACCTTGACAGTAATGTAGTTCATCGGAGTAGCAGCGTTGAAACGTTCGACAAAAGACGCCATGGTAGACTGAGAAGAAAAGTGGAAATACGAGTCTTTTATACTCACCGTTGACCTTGAGAGCCAGTCGTAGCGCCTGTCCTTGCATTCTTATGCACAGAGTGCAATGACAGGGCTATGACTAACAAGTCAACGTTCGTCTAGACAGGGCGTGGTCATTGCACGCAGGTGGTCTCGCCTGTCCAGACATGTCTGTGACCTTGACCCAAGTTTCCACGCCACCCAAGGGGTATTGGGATTGCACTCTGTGCAATGGCGCGTTTTTTATTATAGTGGGTGTCCCCAGTAGGCATAATCCCACTTACTTTAATGTAACTTGCCCCAACCATCGCAAGCTACGGTGATAGCCACTCCATAACAAAATTGCTACCTCCCAGTCACAAGATTACTCATATACAATGATGTTTTGAGTGCTCTAAACAATATTCTCGATGAAATCAGGTCCCAATTGGGTAAAATGAGAAGCCTGAAATGGTACATTGCTGTCCGTGTAACCATTTTCGACCCAAGTTTCCACACCACCCAAGGGGTATTGGGATTGCACTCTGTGCAATGGCGCGTTTTTTATTATAGTGGGTGTCCCCAGTAGGCATAATCCCACTTTCCGTATTGTAACTTGCCCCAACCATCGCAAGCTACGGTGATAGCCACTCCATAACAAAATTGCTACCTCCCAGTATTATTTTTGTGTTTATTATTTTATACTTTTTTTGGAACCCCTATAAGTCTAGCCGCCACTTTACTTGGAGAAGCCTTTCAACGTGACGCACAAACTTACAAAGGGCTTTTATTTTTTATTATTTTTTTTTCTCGTTACTAAAACATCCCTAACTCACACCCTGGACTTATAGAGTTTAAGCCAGCCATAGAGTGTTACACACATCCAGATACACGTACCGTACGAGGGCCCGGACTGCGACTCAAGGTCTTACGGGGATTAGCCCAGCCCCAAGCTGCAGGACCGCCTCAGGACTTATGCGTTTTACGGCTGCCTTAGAGAACAGTCGGGCTTTTTTATTGAATTTGGGCCGCCCTCACCTCGACGTTACGGTTATTGCACATTCACACAGAGCTAGGGATACGATAGTAACAATTTTTCCACAGTAAAACTATACACATTTAAAAGCACGCGACTTATTGTAGTAAAACTGAGCACTTACTAAGGCGCACTTGCCATCACTAGCATGTTGCGGTAAACAACAAGGTAAAAACGTATACATGTCGGGAACTGTCCAAGACTCGTCGAGTTCCTGAACATTCCCGTGAAATTTGGAAAGAAATAACTTTTTCTCCAACCCTTTGGTATAGACTATATCAAAAGGTTTTAGTAAACTACGAACTAGTTTGAAGCTAAAAGGTACACATCCCTCCTCCCAAAGTATTTTGTGAAACTTACGCTCACACCAATTGTTAGCTTTCCGAGCAGCACTATTCAACTTACTTTTAGGATAAGGAGACTTGAAAACTATATTTACATTTACAAAAGGACCCACAATGACAAATTCTTTAACGATAAATCTATTGCGATTGTCTTTGAACCCATGAAACTCCACCACAGCCGGTGTCGACATGGTTATGATCAACCTACTGTGGGCTTTGTCTTCTTATACAAAACAATCTCGTCATGCAAACGGTCAGCGTCCCAACCGTTCACTTGCTGTGGTGGGGGAACATAGACCGAATCACTATGCATAACCCGATCAATGTGTTCAATCAGGTAAGGCTCGAAACAGGTCAACTGTTCAATGTACCGTGAAATGCAAGGCAATAAGCTAACAAAATTCAACCATTCGTCTTTAGTGAAAAGTATAGCGGTTTCATTATCTATGTCGAAAAGCTCCACATAAGGTTTGTTGAAAATGTTACGGATCGTGTATTTAATGTCCGCCTCAGTGAATCTCTTTTGTTGATCCTTATGACACAGAGCATAGGTAATTGAAGGTTCTGTTTCTTTCAACTTTGAAAACTGTGCGTTGTTTAGTAAAACATACTTACGCATGCCTTGCTTGTGAAACAAAATGCCCACTTGAAAGAGAAATTCATTAAAGAGACCGACAGTGACAAATTTAGTAAAACCCGAGTTGAGATTGTACATTACCTTGAGAAAAGCTGTCAGATCCCGTTTGTCCGGTACCGGCACCAGAGTAGGTACACCTTCCCTGTCAACCAGTGGAAACTCTACTATAGAGACATCAGTGTCTGGAACAGCGGAGGATGATGATGCCATGGTGGTGGTGGAGCAGCGACTGAGACCGAGTGGGTGCTGAGCTTCCTTTTATAGGGCTCGAACGACACTAGAGAACTCTGTTGACAGTTCCAGTAAGTGGACTGTACTCGACTAGGGCGTCGTGAATAATCAAACAGTAGGCAGTTGTACCTTTTGGAAAAGCAGTGGAAGATTCAAATTCAAGGCGGACGTCTACAGGTCCTGATTTGAGGTTCTCAGACTGTTTGGAACAGTCGATTACAAAAACGGGACAAGAATCAAAAGCTGTACGATTCATAATGGGACTGGGTGAACTCGACCCGTAGTATGAGGATTGAAACCTTGCGTACATTTCATACAACAGAGCGTCATCACCACGTATGTTATCATACGGGTAGTACTGAGAGTTTAGAAAGAGCTTTACATCCGACAGTGAACACTTGTCAAAGATACTAGCGTCCTTGGTTAAATCATTTTTCCTACTAGTTTGAAAGGCTAATATGACGTAACGTGGCTTTTCCAGTTGTGAAGAAGTCTTGATGGTCCAAGATTGTCTCGTACTTGTGGGAAGTTCAGGAAACTCGTGCAACTCCCAAGACCTGAAAGGCATTTCCAATACACGATCCTGTTCCAGCACCCGTAGTAATGACAACTTCATATCATCAGACACTTTTACGTAGGGAACCCGCCAGTAAATCTTATCAATCGTCAACTTGAAATCAGTGGCCGCAACCTCCTTGTACAAGGCGTTCTTTACATTCGAAGACAAGAGCAAAATCAATTCCTGTCTTTGGTTGACAATGATTCTTTTGTAGTCCTCAAAGAACCCCATTAACAATTTCAAAGGAATACAAAAAGAAAACTCCTTCACCGTATTCAATGATCCTTTTCCAACCCAACTAGCGTTCATCAATCGCTTCTCATCGTCTGGAGTTAGGGTTACTAAATTCTTAATAGTGGATGTTATACCGACATTTTTAGATCGATCGACAATTACACCGCCAATTTCATATCTAATCTCGTTAATCAGAAACGCCATGGCATTGTTGACTAGATGTAAACTATCATACTGTGTCTGACCATCAGATTTTGTCAATTTACCAGTCACGTGTAAGTAACTCTCACAAGGGTATGTAAACCCATCCTGCTGTTGAATAGAAATACGCACCTCATCGTCCGGATTAAAAGTTGTCGATGTAAAAGGTGCATGAGTACGGTACTCGTACTCTGTCACACTTTCATCAAATTGCGCTTTACTACTTACGGACAACATATTGAAGACCGAGAGACTGTAAAAACTCCTTGTTCTTTGATGTTAACCGTTTCACACGTAACAGGCGACTGATTGATTTTGTCCTGTGTCCATCCAATTTATTGAAAATCAGACCCATCTTTGCGTTTCAAGTGAAGTCTAATGTTGACCACTTCGTCTCTCAGGTTTATCAAACGATTGTTTTGGTCGGAGAGTCTAACTGTTATGTTTTCCAACCTCTTGACGCTTACTGGCAAGTAAATGACGTTACGGGGCGTTTCAACAATTTTAAACCCAGGAGGTACGGCAGGGTAAAACTCGTGAATAACGTGACCTTCTGAACCGTTTTGATAAGAACCTCTAACCACGTTACATTCGACTCGTATGACATTCACTTTAATAATGGCAACTGGAGTGTCTGACACGTGCCATTTATTTGGTTCAAGAATCGATCTGGAATAGCCCAACAGTGAACCTATGCTGTCTTCCTGAGAAAAATCAATTACCTTTTCACCGTAAATTTCCACTTTAAACGTATTGTTGTTGCCTCTAATCTTTAAATTCGGATCGTTGATTTTGTGTTCGATAAATTGTGTAATGTCGTCAATTTCATAAGAACCAGTCGGTATGTCGACAATTTTATCACCGTAATGGAACAAATTATTGACTCCCTTCTCAACGTTTGGTATAGAGTTGTATGTTGTAAAGTCTACTAATCCAATTTCCCAATCGCCTTCAGAAAGGTCTATTGCAGGGAAAACACTGCAGCCAAACACTGAACTATTTCCACTCACACAAAACATAATGCTGCTCACTCTCTAAAAGTCAGACACATACTAAAGTTGATTCATCAAAAACTCTAAACATAAATGACCGCAAATGTTGGAGCCAAAAGTCTGACGCGGAGTGTAGTTGTACAAAACTTTACATCCCTGAAAATACTCTAAAAGGTCAGGTGGTGGTTGTAGGTTTCCAAAACTATCGAAATACGTCACCAAGTTGTCCACTTTTTTATAACACACCCAGTGAGTACCCCTCCCACTGTTTGAATCTAAATTAACAATGGCATTTTCCTTCTTCCAAATATTCTGTGGTAAGGCGTCTCTCATAAAAACACCTCGAAAATGTGGTATTCTAAATTTACGTGCATATCTGTCCAGGTCAAAGTTTGTAAGAGCCCGATCCGGCAAGTGTTTTAACGCAAACTTTTTTTTTTTCTTATGTACGACTTTAGGTGATCCATTTCCCTGCTTGTACGGCTTTAAGTAGTATCCCTCTCCCTTTTTGTAAGGCCTCAAGTAGTAACCTTTACCTCGCCGCTTTGCGATCTTTTTCTTTTTGCATACGCGTCGTCTCTTCATTGTACCTCCCAGCTTTTTCTTGGCATTCATAGCTGTTGTCACGGACCAAGCTGCGGCTCGTTCTGCTAACGAAGCGTCTGATGATTTAACCCTATTCCAAGCCTTATCGGCCAGCTGTTGATCCGCCTGTCTACGGTGTTGATTGTCACTATATTTGGAATATGTAATGTCGTGCTCCTTACAGGCCTCGTCCAACTTGTTAATTCCCTGATCACCACGAGCTAACCTCTCCTTTAATTTGGTGCCTGGACCACAGTACCTGTAACCTCCTGGCAGATGAAGTTCCACTGGTAGTAGATCGATCCCTTTGTTAAGAGCTGAACTGGCAAAACTACCGACTGTCTCTAGTAGTCCACACCCTTTGACTGTTGAATGACGACTGACTTTTTTCTTGTTAACTCTCGGCATTATAAAGATCAAATGACTGCCTCTATTCAAATTCAAGGGTTTTTATTCGTGTGATCTAACTCTAGTAGCTTCGTTTAAGAAATACGGTCGTACAATATGTTTGTCGATCCACTCCTCTTTAGACAAACTGTGGATCTGATCTTGAGGTGGTAATATGCGATAGTATATATCGTAAAGTAATGCGCTCATTGCTCGTACAAGATAATTCATAGTTACAGCGTCTTGCATCGTGACTGGATCACCCACAGAGGAAAGCTTTTTATCTCCGAAATCCCACTCATTAGCGGTCTGTTTAGGAATCCACTTTTCCCGTACCACGTTAAGAGATCCTGACAGGTAGTTTTGAGTCACTGCATCTTGAGGCTCAACAGGATCTTTGACTGACGTTAATCGCATATTGTTAAACGCCCACCCGCTTTTAGCCCTTTTCGGGCTATTAGCCGTTAGGTATTTCTTTGTAACTACGTCTGCATCATCTATTGGGTCGGCCACCTCAACCAACCGTTTTTTTCCCAAAGTGCCAAAAGCTGCCGTATCTAGGTGGAACAAGAGAGTCTACGTACAATTTAGTTGCAGCATCTTTTGCTTCAATAGGATTCTGAACATTTGCTATATACCTGTTTTTAGCATTAATGTATTTATCCTCGAATAATACACAATGCTCACCTATAATCTTTAGACTGACTGCATCATTTTCACCTATTGCATCGCCTATATTCGCTAAAACTCTATTTTGCATATCATAGTTTCCTTCAGGAGTCAATTTAAATCCTTCACCTCGTGCTCCTTTGGGCACAGCAGCAGCAGCACCTTTTTGAACTAACTGACGTCCGAACTTGTCGATAGACATTACGATAATGGTTACAAAATAAAGTTATCAAAGTCTTTTATAATATCCGCCTCCTTGAGCTCCTCCAGAATGGCGATAATCTCATTATTGTGACCACTGTTACCTGCTTCTTTAGATGCTAACAACAGACGCAAACGATCAACCAATTCATTAGGATCATCCCAGTACCGGTAGTCGATTTTGGATTTCTCAACTTCCATTAGCAAACCCTCTCCCAACTTTGTTCTCTTGATAAATGGTGATAGTGGTTGACTTGGTCTTTTTCTAGACGCTGGAGAAGCATGTAGTAAGGGTAGTTTCTTCTTATTTTTTGGTGGAAACATATTTGATATAATATTCGTGTACTTGTAGCCTCTGTTGGATTTTATTCCTCTGCCATCTTCACGCTTGTGAACACCAGTTGCCTCCAACATTTGCTTGTACACTTTTAAATCATTGTCGTTGAACGATCCACTCTGCGGATGTTTCTTGAAAATCAACTCAAACAGTCCAGGTGTTCCCTTGTATTCAACTCCATTTATAATTATATCGTTATCGGAAAAGCTAACCGGATACGATCCCATTTTCCACTCGTTGCCATCATAGTGAATGCCGTACGTGAAATCAGCTTCTTCCTTATCGTCTGTCTGAATAAACTGAAGGTAGGTGCTTAGCATGTCTCCAATGTTGTTTGCACGAATAAATGCGTCAAACTCTGACGCTAAAGACGGTCTTCCAGATGCCTGCTCAGACTCAAAAACCTCCTCCTCCTCCTCCACTTCCTCTTCATTCTCCTCTTTGGGCTCTTGCTTGATCTCTTTGGCAGCAACAACTGTCTCCGTCAACTGTTTTAGCGGGTCAATCAATGGTTTGTACTGTACTTCCAACGAACGTTGTGTTTGAATTGAACTGCTTTTAATATCGCGCAACTTTTGCCTTATACTATCCTGCAGCATCTTTATTTCTCGTATAAGATGTTCATCCTTGAACGTCATCTTGTCGAATAACTAATTCAAGATATCACATCCTTATTTATTGAGTTTTCACAGTCTCTCCCCGCTGTGGATAGTTGTAACCGACCTTCTTCTTGCTCCCTCATGCACTCTTGTGCTCCCATCCATATTCTTACGGAATCCCCTCAGGTTATTTTTCTGTTTTCCTGTTTTCCTGTTTTTCTGTTTTTATGTTTTCCTGTTTTCCTGTTTTCCTGTTTTCCTGTTTCTCTGTTTTTCTGTTTTTCTGTTTTTCTGTTTTTCCTGTTTTCCTGTTTTCCTGTTTTCCTGTTTTTCTGTTTTTCTGTTTTTCTGTTTTTCTGTTTTTCATGTTTTCCTGTTTTTCTGTTTCCCTGTTTTCCTGTTTTTCTGTTTTTCTGTCTTTCTGTTTTCCTGTTTTTCCGTTTTCATGTTTTCCCGTTTTCCTGTTTTTCTGTTTCTTCTGTTCTTAAGTCTCTCTGTTTCGCAATATGCAGCAAAAGAAGTGGACCCAAAACTGTTGCTTCCAACGTATCTATTCGCCTTTTAAAACGTAGCCTGTCTAACGTCAATGATTTGCGATCCTCATTCATCGGTAGGTGGTACTCTCTAGTCACAAGAGGTTGGCTAAAACTAACCTTCAGCATCATGTTGTAAAACTTTGACAAACTCGTCGAGTCCGACGCGGTATCTACCATCGTTGATGTTACGTTCTTTGTCCACTACAACGAATTTGTTCTTACCACTGTTCCATGCAGTGGCACACAACTCTTTGAATCTCCCATAAGACATGTCCGTATTTATATGATCATCGTATATGTGTCTTAGATTTCTGTCATCTTGCTTAAACACAATAATAAAGTTTGCATTGTCTCTAATCAGCTGTTTGGGTATTCTACTGTATGTTTGACACAGGTAAAAAGTATCAACATTCTGGTGTCGTCCCATTGTAAAGTAGTTTCTGATGTTGTCTTGCTTTTCACATGCGACATCATCAAACACCATGACAGAGTGTTCCATCACCTCGTTTGGATGAATCACCTCACCGTTGTCTGTGAAAGGGAAATATCCTATACCGGGTATAGTCAGTAGTACCTTCTCTAGCAACTTATACTTTGGCTGATGAAGTGATTTTGAAAACACGTAGACATTTTCAAACTTTAGCCCATTTGGATTAAACAACAAGTTTAACATTACATTAGTCTTGCCGGAATTTGAAGGTCCGCACATGATACATCGAACATGGTTTGGCAGCAGATCACTGTGTTTGCTCCTTTCCTTCATATCTCCTCCACAGTATGTGTCATAGTTTACGATAGGCAATTTGGGTGTTTTCATCTTAATGTCTAAGCTCAAACTGAGTAATTCACACAAGTTCACTTTTATTTATCCACGAATTGTGAGTACCATCAAAGCCAAGCCACTTAACCAGCACTTTGTTACCCTTTCTCCTCAACACCTTTTCCACCAGGTATACGTCTCCGTGTCTGGTCTTGAGCAGTTCTTTTCCGTAAAAACTTCCTTTAAGCATGTTGTTGCGGTAATCCTTTAGGTAATATGTAGTCGGTACAGTTGGACGCACCGCTTCCACAGTAAAAATCTCGTTTGTCCAGTTGGGTAGGTATCCCTTGTCGAAAACCTTTTTATACTTGCTTATCCTTACTTTGTCACCCACTTTGAACTCGATCTTTTCCTTCTTCTTATATTTTTGTCTATTCTTGTTAATGTTTCGTCTGACCAAATCCTCGTTCTTTTTGTTCACCTCAAAAGGTGCCATGCCAATTGTTCTATGTTTTCTCGTGTTGTACTCTTCCAACAGGTCGGGTAGGATTTTAATCCATTGGTAGTTGCCTAGTTCTGTGAATTTTCTCCACATTAGAGACTTGAGACTACGATTGAATCTCTCCACTATGGCTCCCTTCTTCTCGCTGTACACAGAGTAATGATTAATGTTGTGTTTCTTCATTAGCTTGGCGAATCCAGCGTTGTAAAACTCTTTTCCCATGTCGGTTTGCAGGTGCGTCATCCGATTCTCCTCCAAAACAGGTTGTATGGCCTTGACGATTTCCTGTCCAGACTTGTCCTTGACTGGTATTGCGTAAGCGTATTTGGTAAAGCAGTTGATTACTGTGAGAATGTACTTGTAGCCCTTGTTAAACTTTGAGTATGGTATCATCTCCACCAAGTCAGCCTGATACAGGTCGTCTATTCCTTTGACTTCCACAGGTCTGGTGGGAAATGTTCTTCTGGCTGGAGCGTGTAGCTCTTTGGCGATGATTTCTCTCACGTTCATAATTTGTATTGGATTGTGTCCAATTCATAACTAATTGAAATTGTTGTAAACCACAATATTTATTGGTTTTTAAGGGATTCCACAGCCCCTCCCCGCTGCGGAAAGTGGTAGCCGACCTTCTTCTTCTATTTGCTACCTCCTGCACTCCTGTGCTCCCATCCGTCTTCTTACTCCACCATTACCTCACTCCTTGTTAAGATTTTTATTCCTCCATATCCCCCTCCCCCTCACTCGATTCAGAATCTGATGTTTCTTCCACAATAGGCGAATCTATATCAAAGTGATTAATTCTTTCCAGCGCTTTATTAGCATACAGGTCGCTATATAGCTTCAATGTGTTGATGTTAGTCAAATCCAGAGAGTGTTTAAAACAAACACACGACTGAGAAACTTTTATACTATATTCATCCTCATTTACGCTCTGTTTGACATTCGGTAAAAAACCATAAGCTAGAATATCCACTCTATCGTATTCGGATACATCAATCGTTCTGGAGTACCTGTACACTGAAACAGTATCGACATTTTCCCCGTTCTTGTAGAACCTTAGGAGAGTCGCATCATCACTACTGAACCCCTCAGTAGGATCGGGATTATTTAACACGATAAACACTTGACTCATCTTGTGATGTTTACTCCTTCGTGTCTCAACTGGAAATGAGTACACGTTGCTGAGATCGTGTATGTATAATCGAGTATTACATCATCCTCTAGCAACGCAGGTGAACCTTTGGCGATGATTTCTCTCACATTCATATTTTGTATTGGATTCATAACTAATATAAATTGTTGTAAACCAAAATATTTATTGGTTTTTAAGGGATTCCACAGCCCCTCCCCGCTGCGGAAAGTGGTAGCCGACCTTCTTCTTCTATTTGCTACCTCCTGCACTCTTGTGCTCCCTTAAGTGAGTTGTTTCTCTATGTTTTTTCGTAAAAGGTAAAGGAAACGTAGGTATGAAATTTTTCCCGTAGTCTCTTTTCTTGCGCTGTATGCTTTTCCATTTCTACATCTGCAAGTTTTCTCTTACGACATTTCCTGTTGTAATGGATTCCACGTACAAAAATCTTTAGGTCCATCCAATCCACAGTGTCGAGGTATGCCTGGAGATAATCCTGTTCCGAACTTATCGACTTCCAATGCTCCTCAATTATTGGATTTACTTCACTCATAAACTTCATGTCCTCTTCGTGCCATTTCCATTCGTATTCGTCACGTGGTTGAGCATACCATCTATTTCTAATGCCATGTTCTCGCCACATAAAGTCCTTGTAGAGTTCCCACCCGTCTTGCTTGACGACTGGGTTGTAGTCACCGTCCAGGATGGGTGCTTGTTCAGTAGTAGCGTCAGATTCTCCGTACATGTTGATAGTCTCTGGGACACTGACGATCGTTGTGAGTGAGGCGTATTTATACCTGGTATTCAACCTGGAAGGTTGATTGGGCGTTGCCGGTTCTTGAAGGTTGATTGGGCGTAGCCGGTTCTTGAAGGTCTATTGGGCGTTGTGGCGTCATTGTTTTTATGGGATTCCGCAGCCCCTCCCCGCTGCGGAAAGTGGTAGCCGACCTTCTTCTTCTAATTGCTACCTCCTGCACTCCTGTGCTCCCGTCTTATTCCTCTGTTTAATCTGCTGTTAGACCTTCGTTTATAGTGAGACCAATCATAACATCTTTGGGGATGGAGTAGTGACCCCAAGGTAGTGTTCCGATACCATCCTCCATGATGTATCTCTTGTCGTCGGCAGCTGATAGTGATATTTTGTTTAGTTCGACGCTATAAAGATCATGCTTATAGCTCCTTATCATGTTCATCGTCGAGTATTTCTCTTTGCGATCTCTCAAACAATCCATGTAGTCCTCGAACTTTAGTGTTTCCTTTACTACTGACCTTTTTACTCCTTTTGACTTTTTGATCACTCCATCATCCTTGACATTTTTCTTTTCCGAACGGCTTGCATACATTTTGGCTCGGAGAGCAACATGTTCAAACATTATTCTTCCGCACAGCTCGTCTTTCATCTTCCCCAACACCTTTTTGTTTATACGGGGCATGGTATATCTATTCGGCTCTGGGTAATCACTGGTGTCAAAATGGTCAATCATATTTTTTATATCTTCGTAGAGATCCTCGGTTTTGATTAAGTAAGTTAAGGAGTCTGTGTCCATGTACAGCAGTTTGGCATTCTCATTGTATTTGTTTTTGATTACGTTGTAATGAAAGTCGTACATCAGGGTTTTCGAGATATCGAGTATACTCATGCCCACGTATATCGCCTTGTTGTAGAGTAAGCGTGTTTTACTCATGTGAACGGCGGCCAAATGTTCGACAAAGATGGTCCGGTGTTTAAAGTTGGGCTTTGCCATCCATTTCTCTACCTGCTTCTCTTGAGTAGCAAGCCTTATGTCCACCCTATTGCGGATGTTTTCCATCGTCTTGCCGAACACCGAGTTGTTCATGAGCTTGAAAAAGTCCTTTTCAAACTCATTTTTGGCCTGTGTGCGCATACGGGTGTTGAGGTCGATGTATTTCTTTAACCAGTCTTTTTGGGCGAAACTTATAGCTCTGTGAATCTTCTGTAATTTCATTCCGAGGGAGAGGTACAATTTGAGATTCCTGTAGTGGGTGACGTATTTTTCCTTGTGTAAGAGGGTGGTAAGAAGTTTGATGTGTGATGATCCCGGGGGTGTCTTTCTTTCTGGTGCCAGTGGGATGTCGGAGTGTGCGTCATGCAGTTCTTGGGGGTAATCCAGGTCCACCTCCAGGATGTATCCAATTGGCGAGTCGTCTGGAATCTTGGTTACGTCTATCTTGGTGTCCTCAACCCACTTGAAGTCCCCGTAGGGCATATACTGGCTCATGGCCCATCCGTATAAATTGTTTGCGTCTAAGTATGTAAGGTAAGTGGTTGGACTGTTATTATCATAGCCCTCCACAAACTTGTTGTTGGCTTTGGCATATCTGTGGGAGCACTGGGCGACTCCTCCTCTGATACCTTCACCAACCATCAGCATCATGTTGGAGTCGGAAAGCAGTTCAAGTTCGATCTTGGTTGTCTTCAACATGGCATCCCATGCCAGTCCTGGAGCCGTAAAATACCACGCTGGATCAAGGTTATAAGTGCAGAGGCAGACATCCCTAAAGTTTTCCATAACATCGGCCAGGAGAAGTACGTCGGTCTGGTTGTATAATAATGTGTATTCCTTCATATCTTGCACGTTGAAGACGTTCCACACATTCAGGGCGTGCTGGTAATCCTCTTTCTCGATGTGAGACATGTTCAATCTATTGTAGAAGAGTTCTTCGGCTGGTAGAGATGTTTCGGAGAATTTGTCCATGTCCGTCATGTAGTCGTATGGGAAGATGCCTTTTTGGGTGAGAAGTTTGAGTTGATCGCCGGAGAAGAATTTCGAAGTGTGTTGAAACTGTTCCAGAGTCAGGTCCTTGACCAGAGTGTCGAGGCTACCTGCCTTGAATCTCAAGGAATCGAGAAACCTTAACTTTAGGCCTCCATCAACATCGACCGTGTACGATATGTATCGTTCCTCGTTGTTGGGTATGACGTTGATGGTCTCGTTATTGAGACCAAACATCTTGATGAAAAGATGCGTGTCATACCCACTGAGGTTATGGATGAACACGGGAATGAAGGTAGGCTTCCTGTACTTTAAGTTGCAGGCGTTGTGGGCAGCCCCTCTGAATCTACCTGTCAAATGGTCATGGTCTCGTACACGATCTTCTTCCATCACTTCTCCGCAGATGTGACAGTGTTGTGATGTCGTAAAGTTCCTTTCGTCCTCCTCAGTCAGCTCCATGGGGATCGCAGCTTCCCTCGAGTAAAGGTGGTGGATTTTCCTGGACTCGTCCAACATTCTCTCCACAAACACCTTAGAGGCATCATCTCCAAAGTAGTTGTTTGGTCTCTCACACTCTCCCTCAGCTCGGACAACATAGTATGAGAAACTAATGGCTTCGTGCTTCTGGTACTTTTCAGTGTACCTTCTTCTTGGTCCGATGAACGATGACTCTACAATAGGGCTGAGCATACATTCAAAATCCGCGTATATGGTGAACGGTACCCTCATTGAGCGATTATGGTTTTTGAATTTCAGAGTTGTTCCTGGTTTGGGCATCTCGATCCTCACAGCGTCTTGTCGGCTGCAGTATTCCTTGTGGGCTGTTAAAAGATCTTCTCGTCCAAAATGGATCAAGCATCTCCGGCATATCCAGGTCTTGTGGCCATATTTAGATAGTTGGCTGCAGGCTAGTTTTGAAAGGTCCTTGATGAGTGCGTAGTGTGTGTTGTCTTTATCCGCCATATAGAGAAGGTCAATGTGAATGTCTTTCTCTTCATCTGTAATGAGTAATGGGAAAATGTCATACTTGTCGTCGTAGGCGTATACATTGATGGATATACCGGATCTCTTCTGGAATAGCGTGACATGGGTCAAGCTTACGGGAAAGTCGATGCCTTTGCAATAGTGCGTAAGCTCATCCTCATAGGGTTGGTAGTGGTGAACTCGATGAGGGGCGTCTACATATTCTACGGGATGAAGAGCGGCTAGCACTGACCACAGGAAACACTTGTTGTCGTTGTTCTGGATGTTCAAGACGGCTTTCTTGGTGGATATTTGCTTGGGGAAGCTCCATGTAGGTAGAACCTTTGAGTGGTACATATCGGTTTATTGCCAGTTGAAGACTTATGATCTTGTGTAGCGTCCACCCCGAGCCCTTGGCTTGGAACTCATCCATCTCCGTCAGCATCTTCTTCTCCGCATCCTTGACGTAGCTCTCAATATCAGTGGTTGGAAGAATGACATGGTTCTTTGTCTTAAAGTTCAATTCCTGGTACTGAGGCTTGACCCCGACTGGTTTTTTGAACTCGGCGAGGAACACAAAGTTGCACTTTATGTTTTCCTCTCCTGCGTGCTCCAAAATCTTTTCGACAAACAGGGGTCTAGTCTTTTTTAGGAATTCAGCAGGATCCTTCATACCTGGATTGTTATCGATACAATACGTCTTCATCCGACCCCCAAAAGCCTTCTCTATTTCCCTGATGTGGAGGATTCCAACTATATCCCCAAGAGTGGTTTTGATTGTGTTGTAGGCAGAGGCGATGGAGGATCGGATACTTTCAAACATGGTAGAAGAAGTGCTGGTTGACGGTTGGGGGTCGATCTCTAAGCGAGCAGCCTTGGATGTGGAGGGGACAGGTTCCTCGGCCTTCCTCTTGAGGTGAGCGGGGCTACACTTTTTGAGGTGGCGGCTGCGGTGGGAGAGGGTTATGAGAGCTCCGCAAGCCGGACAGGGACGTTGAGGCTCCTGGGTTGTTGTAGGCCCGGTGCAGCTCTTGAGGTGGCGAGTTATGTTCTTCCGAGATACGAGCTTGCCGCATCTAGAGCAGGGAGCCTGGTTGGGGTTCATGATGATCTGCAACAGACGGACAATTTGTATTGGTAACATGTTCATTAAGGTAATCTATGCAAATACCGTAATCTAAGTCTAAAGTTTGCTTAGGAGTACTACTACGTTAAATAGGGTTACCGAGTTACTACTGTAATGATATAAGGGCTTACATCTATTAGATGGTTGCGGTTGCCGTAGGAGGTCTATTGATGGAGTTGTGGCAGGTTTCTGTGAGGATAGTTGATCTGCAACAAATGATGAAACGTTTTAGAATTCATATACTCTAGAGGATGGTGTTTGTTAATACCCTGGTGTATTTTAGGTTATGTTTAAAATTTGAGGTTATGTTTGGTATCTATACCAACTTACTTGTAATAATAGTAGATGGTAGCTGGAGAGAGAGTAGAGATGTTGTCAATTTGAATTTCGTAGACTGACTGAGGTTTGGTCTGAAATCATCGAAATATATGGTTTAACTACTACTACGTGAATCAATATAGTATTTTAATGGATACTACGCAAATCAAAAACAGTAACAAAGATTCAACTATATTTTAGGTTATGTTTAAAATGTGAGGTTATGTTTGGTATCTATGCCAACTTACTTGTAATAATAGTAGATGGTAGCTAGAGAGAGAGTAGAGATGTTGTCAATTTGAATTTCGTAGACTGACTGAGGTTTGGTCTGAAATCATCGAAATATATGGTTTAACTACTACTACGTGAATCAATATAGTATTTTAATGGATACTACGCAAATCAAAAACAATAACAAAGATTCAACTATATTTTAGGTTATGTTTAAAATGTGAGGTTATGTTTGGTATCTATGCCAACTTACTTGTAATAATAATAATATGCTAAGCTTATGAGCGAGTGGTATGATTAAGTTATGAGTTTTTAGTGTTCTACATCTGAAGTTAATATGTTAATGAGTATACGGTATACTATTGAATGTTTTAGTAACTAAATGTGGTTATAAGGTAGTTGTTTTATGTACGTTGGGTACTTACTCAAATTGAAGGTTCAAAGTTGCGCGGTAGAAGAGCGGTGTACAGGCAGGTAGATACTCGATGGTCCACAATGGGAAGGCACACTGGCAGCCGTTGTGATTGAGGCGTATTTATACCCAGCTAAAGTGACCGCACCCACCCAGACAAGGCTGGGAAAGGCGACCACACCCAACCTTGAGCAAGGTGAGCCACACCCGACACGCCTAACCGGACTCTGGACTCAGTGGCTGTATGTGTTATATCACATAGGAAGTCCGGAAGTATCATCCCGGAAGTACCATCGCGGAAGTCCGGAAGTATCATCCCGGAAGTTGACCGGAAGTGGACCGGAAGTAAACCGGAAGTCCGGAAGTATCTTCCCGGAAGTGTCATCCCGGAAGTGGACCGGAAGTGGACCGGAAGTAAACCGGAAGTCCGGAAGTATCTTCCCGGAAGTACCATACCGGAAGTGGACCGGAAGTGGACCGGAAGTAAACCGGAAGTCCGGAAGTATCTTCCCGGAAGTGTCATCCCGGAAGTGGACCGGAAGTGGACCGGAAGTAAACCGGAAGTCCGGAAGTATCTTCCCGGAAGTGTCATCCCGGAAGTGGACCGGAAGTGGACTTGGAGTACCTATCTGGCATTACATGTTACATTATTTCGTGTCTGTCACCGATCATTGAGTGTTACGTAACATTTTCATGTCTGTCTTTGACTCAAGGTCGGGTGTCTAGACACCAGGTGTTCACGCAAGGTTGCCCGCCAAGGCGGTCGAGGTCCGGTGTCTAGACGACAGGTGGCCTTTCTCGAGGTTAACCGCTAAGGCGGACGTGGTCGGGTGTCTAGACGCCAGGTGTGTATGCAAGGTCGTGTTGCGTAACCTTTTCATGTCTGTACATGCAGACGTTCCTTGAGAGGCTTTTGCACTGACATTCTACCGACCATACAGGGTGAGTATCTACGTAATATGTTTGTGCATGCTGTAGACCTGTAGCTGTTTTGGCGGGAGCCGCCATATTGGATCGGACCCAGTTGGCACATAGAGTATGTATGTATGAAGTATTACATTTTATATAGTATAACTACGAAATTTTGGAGGGAAGGTGGTAGCATTGTGTCCGGCAGCCATCTTGGATCCGGTCATGTGACCTTCCCCCACCCATAATTAGCGCCAATTAATTAAAAACGCATTAAGGTCAGTTAAAAACTCGTTAAGGTCAATTAATAATCAATTAAGGTCAATAAAAGTCAATTAACGTCAATTAAAAATCAATTAAGGTCGTTAAAAATCAATTAAGGTCAATTAAAAATCAATTAAGGTCAATTAAAAATCAATTAAGGTCAATTAAAAATCAATTAAAATCAAGTGACGTTCCCCCACCACCGACCTGCTCATGGGGCGAAAACTCCTCATGGGGCGTCTTAGGATCGGTGTATTCATACTACTATTACTATCAGTCAACGTTGATTTTTTAACGATTCCCTATTGAATACTGTCGGTAAGAAAGCAATATTGTACCCACCATGGGACGCAGCTACCACTTTGACAATACATAGTAGATTACTAACAGTCAATGTTG
>JAQJVL010008650.1:0-18965 GCA_035578905.1 Stictocephala bisonia
TCAAAAAATCTTCGCAGATGGTCGTCAGAAAGCGTGGATTTAATCATCAAACAATAGCTGTTTGGATTATGCAGCTGATACTTGCTTCTTCTCGTCTCATCTTCTTCACGTTCGAGTGGAAGTAATGACGCCTCAAAGTCTGCGTACACAACAACTGGAATGCGGTACTGATGATGGATTTTTTCAAATTTCACCTGTGCTCTGCTAGGAAGTGGCAATTGAACTCTAACTTCGCTTTTCTCACTGCATAATCGTTGATGTTCTTGAAGCCAATTTCTACCATCTTTTTCCAATGGTTTGTTTGTATGACAAAAACATCTTTTACATGTTGTTTTTGCTGCTTTTTTACATGATGTTTGTTTACAAACGAGTGCTTCAAAATTCTTAATATATACAAAGTGTGAAATATCTCCTTTAGTGATTAATAATAAACCGGTGTGATCCCTACGCTCAATTGATGTTATGCGCAAGGGGTACACATTGTTTGAAGAATCTAAACCGAACACGTTAACAGAGGCTGATGGATTTTGCCTTTCAAATTTTGCTATATCCTTGATGCCAACGGGATAATTCATTCCTACAAAATTGTACTTGAATTGCACTTCTTCATATTTTACACTAGGTCTTTCGACATGATCTTTCACATATTTCGCAAACATAGCATATTTAAAACATTCTGTGTCTGCATTTTCTACGTTAACACAGGCTTTGGTGTTAGCAATTGTAGCCTTAATTAAGCTACTATTTATTTTTGATATGTTGAACAACTTAAATGAGAGATTAAAATAAAAATTCTTCAATGATAAAAATGTTTCTTTATTTTTCTTGTTATAACTTCAACAAAATAAATATTGGATTTCTTCTACAAATAATAATTTAAAAACGAAAATAATAGATCTTTCTTTATTTAATTAACGGAACACAAATAAATTAAAAATCAAAACAAATCAAATATCTTCAGACCAGAACCTTTTTTTTATTAGGCCAACTGTATCAATAAATTTCTTTAAATTCTCAATTTCAAAAATTTACTTAAATTGAAAAATTTCCTTAAATTGAAAAATTTCCTTAAATTGACAAATATTGCAAAATTGCCTCAAAATTCTTAATTTGAAAAATTGAAATTGCCTCCAGAAGATGTAGCTGTCCTGGAGGTTTTAACCCAAAACGTGACCACAAACAAAGCGTGACATACGCTCACACACTCACAAGCGACAAGGAAAATTGCCGATCTGGAAAACAAGACTCCGAACGGTTAAAATCGCCGTGAAGAACAAATGTGGTCACTCGCAAAAAGATTACTTAAAACTGCCGGAACGCCCGCAAACCTTCCACCAACGGACTTACCCCCTCCTCACTCTAGAAGCTAAATCAACCAATAAGAACCCTCTAAACCAGGACAACCGAACAGGTAAGGCTCACCAAACATGTTGACTTCAGAAAACATGTCGCATGAAATTGACAGGAAATTAACAACGTGAATATACTGGTTATTTAGCTAATTTAAATGGGAAAAAACTACTTTTTTATTTGAAAGGGGAAGATTCTGAATTTTTCTCAAAACTTGGAGAATTTATATTGAAAACTTTTGGTAAAAGAACCAAACACCTAAATCTCTCAGTTCTTACAATATTTAACATTTTCTGGACACAATTCTCGTAAATCATTATAATGAGACAATTAACAATTGTTACATTATTTTCCCCCTTCAAAAGAAAAATTTTTTTTTTTTTTTTTTGAAACCCTATCATCATCACATCTCTAAAAGGACATAATATTTTCTATCCTTAACAACCATTTCTTTCAAAGCTAACCTAAACCTTTCCTTTTTCAGATCTCCAAACAAAAAATTTCTCTCTTAAACTACCATCTTACAAACTACTACAACATTTAAATTTGTTATCACACTGTCACTTGAAACTCGGGTCAAGAGCACAAGACCAGTCCATTGTTGACAGTCATTGTTGTCCCCAGTCCATTGTCCATCAGCAGTAGAACGGGACCGCAAGCTTGTCCCCTCATCCGAACAGCTGACAGCTTGGCCGATCGATAAACTAGACCGGTTTTGGGTTGACTACGGCCGTCGTCACACTGCATCCTCCAGTCCACAGCAAGAGTCTCACATAAACAACAGTTAACCAAAGAGGCATTAGACAGTGTTGACATACAAAGCTCTGTTGCGTGTTCCATGTGATGCAATGTAGAGTTGATCGGAGAGCCATTCAAAAGAATTGTTTTTTTTTTTTTTTTTTTTTTTTTTTTATTTCCCCTTTCAATGAAGTGCTTCAAAATGAGTGCTCAGTGTCGTTCCGTTTTTGATAGCAATCCCTCGCTATGTGTCCATATTTATTACATATAAAACATGTTTTTCGATCTTCTACATTGTTTACATTACGGCTAGCGCTATGCTTAGGTGGTAGGTATGCTCTTACCTCTCTACGTTGTACATCGTTGTAACATACATTTTGTACTTGAATACACATGCTATCTAGGTCTGCATAGCTGGTAGGATTGCCCACAAATACTAATTTAGCTCTATTTTCTGGATTTAATCCTAATTTGACAATGTCTACTACTTCTTCTTCGGTGTATCTAGTATTAAGTACCTCACTATAGATTTTCAATTCATTTATATATACTTCTAATGGTTCCCCAGACTTCTGTGGACGGTTTACCATTGTTTTCTTTAAGTTTTCTCTCAGCCCCATTGGAACGAATTGTTTTAGAATAATAAGATGAGTTTCACTTACAGTGTCCCTCTCTTCTTTACACTTTAATATTTTACTATACAAAGGACCGTTAGCATATCCCAAGATAATCTCTAAAATCTCACTATCTTTTAACTTTGTTTCATTTTTGAAAGCTAACATGTTTTTAATGAATTTGATCAACAAGCTAGCGTTTAACCCATCTGTTACCTCAAATCTATTTAGATACCGCTCTAGTGGATTAGGTAGGCGAGAATAATTCAACGTAACATTTCGTTGACAGTTGAAATTATCTGCCATTTCTGGAGATGCGACTCCGTTCAAGGGTGCGCTTATCGATTGGCTCATTAGAACCGGTTTCTGCATTCCCCTTACTAAGCTTTGTTCAAACTCGTCTTCAATTTCGCCATTTCTAGTTATCTCCTGCTCTATGTTGTCCTTCTCTGCTAAATCAATGTTAATTTTTCCTACCATTTCCTTCAAGGAATTTAAATTTTCCTCGAGGGATGACACTCTAGCTAAAGCGGCTTCATTACTTACAAACACCCCTTTTAGACCCTTTAATCTTAATTCGTAATGAGCTAACTTAGCTTCAATACGGATTATATCACTTAAACATCTACTTTCCACCACACCCTCAATTCTTTCTTTCAGATTTTCCAAGTTTACTTTAATGAACTCATATTCCTCTCCACCTACTACATGGCCGGACAGGTAACCTATATTAGGCCTAACACCTAACTTGACAAGCTCTCTAAGTTTCTTTCTTAAATCACCCACTAGTATGCTGTCTTCTACTTCTATTCCTCTTAAACGTGCTTCATACATAAGTTCTTTCTTCAGTAGAAAGTCTACCTTGAGTGCCATCTTCTCAATTTATTTAATATTAAATTTTCTTTTAAAATCTGGTCTGAGATAATTGGTTATAAGCACACACTTATATTTTTAAACGTCTCTCTGTTGTTCAACTAGCAGAGTTGCGCACTTAATGTAGCCTTAATTAAGCTACTATTTATTTTTGATATGTTGAACAACTTAAATGAGAGATTAAAATAAAAATTCTTCAATGATAAAAAAATGTTTCTTTATTTTTCTTGTTATAACTTCAACAAAATAAATATTGGATTTCTTCTACAAATAATAATTTAAAAACGAAAATAATAGATCTTTCTTTATTTAACTAACGGAACACAAATAAATTAAAAATCAAAACAAATCAAATATCTTCAGACCAGAACCTTTTTTTTATTAGGCCAACTGTATCAATAAATTTCTTTAAATTCTCAATTTCAAAAATTTACTTAAATTGAAAAATTTCCTTAAATTGAAAAATTTCCTTAAATTGACAAATATTGCAAAATTGCCTCAAAATTCTTAATTTGAAAAATTGAAATTGCCTCCGGAAGATGTAGCTGTCCTGGAGGTTTTAACCCAAAACGTGACCACAAACAAAGCGCGACATACGCTCACACACTCACAAGCGACAAGGAAAATTGCCGATCCGGAAAACAAGACTCCGAACGGTTAAAATCGCCGTGAAGAACAAACGTGGTCACTCGCCAAAAGATTACTTCAAACTGCCCGAACGCCCGCAAACCTTCCACCAACGGACTTACCCCCTCCTTACTCTAGAAGCTAAATCAACCAATAAGAACCCTCTAAACCAGGACAACCGAACAGGTAAGGCTCACCAAACATGTTGACTTCAGAAAACATGTCGCATGAAATTGACAGGAAATTAACAACGTGAATATACTGGTTATTTAGCTAATTTAAATGGGAAAAAACTACTTTTTTATTTGAAAGGGGAAGATTCTGAATTTTTCTCAAAACTTGGAGAATTTATATTGAAAACTTTTGGTAAAAGAACCAAACACCTAAATCTCTCAGTTCTTACAATATTTAACATTTTCTAGACACAATTCTCGTAAATCATTATAATGAGACAATTAACAATTGTTACACAATCTTCTTGGGAAGCGGGATATAGCTACTTCCTCTCAATCCATACCCGTGTTTGTGCACTCTCACATCGAGCCCTGTTATTTCTAACAAACTCCATCCAGATCCTCTTTCTTCGTGTTCTTTTAATTTTGTCAAGAGCTCTTCAAAACATTCACTTACAATATTATCAATATCTGAGGTAAACATGATGGTACGGTTTTTTGTCAAAAACCCTCTAGGTGATGTTTCATTCTGCATATTTACAAATAAAGCATCTAATAATAGTCCAAATTTAATAAAGTTCAATCTTCTTAATTCTTTTTGCAAAGTATCTATCACTAAAGGTTTGGCGTTATTTACAAAGTGTTCAAGTTTCAATTTTGTGTTGTTAATTTTGAAATGTGTCACAACTCTTCCTGGTAGTGCATGAGCGTGTAATGAGGCATTTACAGTTGGTGCAGGTGCATAGTGAATGACGCTAGGTCTTGAAATTATATGCTGTTTTTCAATTTGCTGCGATGTTCCAGGTTCTTCTTCATTTTGCTGTGTTGATAACATTCCATCTATTTCTTCTAGTTCTTCTTGATTTAATAGAGCTTCGTTTTTATTCTTGTTGTGAAATATTTCTTGATGAATAGCTAAAAGCCAATTATCTTGAAATAAGTCATTACAAATGTTGCAGCGATGCATGATGTACTCTCAACGAGAATCAGCCAGCAAATGTGAAAACGGTCATAGCACACTTCCTTTTATAGCAGGTCAAACGGTGGTGGGGGTAAAATGAACCTTTTTTTAATGTGGAGTGGGAAATGAGGTAGGGGGAACAAACAGTATAGTTTTAAAGTATATTCCCCTTTCATCTTTGTTACTCTCAATGAACTAAGTCCTGTAACTGGGTCAAGGTCACTCTTATTTATTACCAAAACGGGGAATAGAGCAGTAAGTGATTCACATTTTAACCACAGACTGATCTATTCCCCGCTCTGTTTTCAAAATAAATAAATGAACTACTTTCAAAACTGAATGTTTAGTCTGATTCGTCGTCAGAAGAAAATAAGCGACGTCGAGTAGTAGTAAATCTTCTTATTGGTAAGGAATCGCTACTAGTGCTTGGAGTTTCTTCAAGACTTGTTGTTTGAACCACCTCCATGAAAAGATCAACTTCTTCATCTTCATCACTAAATATCAAAAGCTCAACTTCTTCATCTTCATCACTATATATTTCCATCACGTCTTCGAAAGAAAACATATCAACAGCTTCTTGAAGACTTATATTATTAGCCAGCTGATGAAACATCTCTAAATCTTCTGAATCAATGTCACTTAATTGTTCTACTTGAAACATTTCGGATTCTTCTTCTCCTTCATTGGCAAGGTAATCTACATCATCTTCATCGGATATATCATTAAATATTTCCATTTGAATCTGATCTTCTTTCCTTATAAAATCGAAAATGGATTCATGTTTAAGGTTTTCTCTTGGTGCCATTGTTTTTGTTAAAGATGTTGATTTGGTAAATATACACAGCAGAGTGAGGGAAACTCATTTGAAGCCACCTTATATACCCTGTGCATAGAGGTGGGGTTAGAGTGGTGGGGGATAAAGTAAACTTGTCAACAATATGCAACACAATTTTCAAAGTTCTATAAGTGGGTCAAGGTCACCCATATGTATTACCAAAACGGGGAATAGAGCAGTAAGTGATTCGCACATTGAACCACAGACTGATCTATTCCCCGCTCTGTATTCGGGACAAAGGAGATTGCTATCATTGGATATACATTTACGAAGGGAGCGTGTTTAGAATTTCAGCAACCTCTTCACAGGATAGCAACTGTAGATCTTCATTTGAAGGCTCGCTTTGTTGAGGTGTCAACTCAGTTTTGTTTTTTAGCGTGTCCTGTAAGGAATTTATGTAGTGTACTGCAGACATGATTATCTGTATTTTCGACAGTTTCTTGTTATGATGTTCGTTCAAGTGCGGGATCTTCTCCGACAATCTTTCAAACGCTTCATTGAGTCTTTTTACCCGTCTCCTTTCCCTCACATTTCTAGCTTTACTGAAACAATGATCCACTTCGTAGTGGTCAGTCAACTCATCCTCATCTTTCAATAAAGCTGGACATAGAAAACATTTCATCATTGCTGACCAAAAGCTGAAATGCGTTGTGAATGCCAGCCAACCCTGCTCGACCGGCATATATAGAGGTTCCACCACCACCACCCTCATTACCACCTCCACCGTTAAGGTAAAAAAAAAAAAAAAACCTTTCCAGCCATCTCTCTCAGTCATTGCTTATTTTATTCGTTTTATAAAAGAACACGATACTATCATCATCAGAGTTAAAGTTTTAGTCTAAGTAACAACCAGGAGTAGAAATTTCTCAAGTCCTGAATGTAGGTCAAGGCCACTCATACATATTACCAAAACGAGGAATAGAGCAGTAAGCGATTCTCAATTCGAACGACAGACTGCTCTATTCCCCGCTCTGTCTTCTAAATAAAAAAAGATATATTTACAATTAATATCAAAATGTTTTATTCCGATTCGTCGTCAGAAGATGCATTGGATGGAAATAAACATCGACGACATATACTGATTACTATGCGGTCTCGTTGGGTGGTGGTTGGGGTTTCTGTTTGGGTGGTGGTTGGGGTTTCTGTTTGGGTGGTGGTTGGGGTTTCTGTTTGGGTGGTGGTCGGGGTTTCTGTTTGTTCTTCATCCGCAATATACAACCCATCATCATCATCATCAAAATAATCATCATCATCATCATAATCAACTCCATTTTCTATCTCTTCCTCATAATCCGCCAAGAGCTGTGCTAGTATTTCAGAATCCACAAACTCGCCATCACTTAAAGTCTCTAATTGAAACATTTCAGAATCTTCATTTGGTTCATAACCACCCTCTTCTTCCTCTTCTTCCTCTATGAAAATGTCTAATTTGTCCGCGAAAATATTCTTGATGAAATCACACAACACTTCTTGATCGATGTACTCTCTTGGAGCCATGGTAAAGATAAATAAATAGAGGTGAAGTATCTCTATTGAACGTAATGAATGGAGTGATGCGAAGCTCTAGCAGTACCTCCTTATATATCTGATGGTGGGGGTTACGAGTAGTAGAGGGGGTTACGAGTACTGTAGTAGAGGGAGTAAGAGTAGTGAGATTGTTAGAGAGTAGAGGTAAGGTCGTGTTGTGAAAATTTTCTAAGTCCTGAATGTGGGTCAAGGTCATCTAAACATATTACCAAAACGAGGAATAGAGCAGTACGTGATTGATCTATTCCCCGCTCTGTATTCAATATAAACTAATTTGATAAATTAATTAAATGTTATTAAAGGATTTTAAATTTTATCTTTTTTCCAAACAACAGTACCACTACTGTCTCGGATTATATAGTGCCTCTCGGTTGGGGACTCAGGGTTGATCATACCTTTGGGTAATCTCAAGATGTACTTCTTGTCTCCACATCTTACGATTACAGTGGTGTGTTCAATCACCTTGACAAAGAAATATTTTTGGAATCGACGAAGCCTATTAATCCGAGTTGTGTACAAGGTTTCTGCTGTTTGCTTCGCGCAATGAGATGTATTAGACTTGTCTTTCATTTTTAGGTGAAGACCACAAAGTACCTCATTCGAAATACAAGGTCTAGTACAATGCTCACCTTTTTTTCCGCCTTTTTTAAACAAATAACGAACATGGTTTTAGAGGTTGGAAGGATTTTTTACGGATTGACAGGATTTTCTTGCATTTATCAGACAAAGGTTGGTTTCTTAAGGGAGTAGGTTGTGTAAGAGGTGACAGAATAGAAGGAACTTTCATGAGGAATAGTGACGATGATGATGATGAAGTTGATGATGAAGTTGGTGATGATGACTTTGTAGAATTCCGGTCAGGTGAAGCAGGAGGAGGAGATGGTTTCGCATCATCGCCATTCGATTTCTGCAAATCTTCATCTCGCCCAGAGTTACAAGCTTGTCCAGAGTAGGAAGGTTGTGTCGCAGAAATCATACCCATCGTTAAAGTTTGTAAAAGAATTGATGATGCAACATTAGAAGAAGAAGAAGATGAAGGTAGATGGTTTTTCAGATTCAAATATTTCCTTGCAGCCATGGATAATCGTTAAACAGACAGTGAAGCTGGATAACACAGTGAGGAAGGGTCTAGCGAAACCTTCTTATATACCCCGGTGGCAGTGGTAGGAGGCGACGAGTAGTGGGGGAAGGGGGGGGGGTTACGAGTAGTGTGAGTGTTAGAGTAGAAGTAAAGTCGCGTTGATAAATTTTCCTAAGTCCTGAATGTGGGTCAAGGTCATCTAAACATATTACCAAAACGGGGAATAGAGCAGTAAGTAATTCTCACTTTGAACTACAGACTGATCTATTCCCCGCTCTATTTTTTAGGATAGTGATTGTTCAGTCATAATTAAGACTCAGGACTACATGACTTAGACGGGTGAGTGTGTGTTGTCAAACGCTTTGCATGGACAGAGAGACAACAGGTACGGTTTGCATGGCCACTACCCTTTACACAGTTTGTAAGGTTAGGATGCGGTGGAGGTAAGGAATGACAGAAACAATAACGAGTGGTATTATTATTATTAATTAAGGAAAGAGCATAGTTAGAAACAAGTTATTTTATATAATTAAAGAGCTAGTTTGTTATTAAAGGCCACAAAGCAGTAACAAAGCTTCCTCTTGTAATTATTTGAAACTATTTGAAACAAAAAGTTATTAATGTGCCAATTCAATTTAATACAATATAAATTTTGAAAAAACCACACCGCAACTTTTCCTATCATCGGTAAAGACTTGGGAGTATACAAAGGTAAGTGTGTTGTCAACCGCTTTGCATGGACAGAAAGACAACGGTACGGTTTGCATGGTCACTACCCTTTACACTGTTTGCGGATATGGATGGAGTGACTGAACCAATCGGAAGCAAAGGAATAAATGTCAAGACGGCCGTATAACCTGAACTGACACTTTTGAGGATGGGTTATTGAAAGGTGATTGGAAAGTCTGCAAGAAAATACAAAATGTTATTAGTAAATAATATCAACTGACAGAAAGGTGAGAATGATAGGATAATGTCGAGTCGGAACTGACACTTTGAGGATAGAGTATTGGAAGGTGTTAAAGGAATCTGTAAGAAAATACATATGTAATTGGTAAATAGAATCATCTGAAATATCTGTTAGAGAATGGTGCGAACACTGAATTCAACATGCAAAACTACCATGCAAAACTATCATGCAAAAGAACTAGCATGCTACAACTATTACTACAGAGAATCTTTAATAAAGAATGGTACCTATTCTTTACAAAAGATTCTATTAACGGCTGTCCGGCCGATCAGCTAGCTTGACTGCTCGATACGGACTGCGAGCTATGCTTAGGGCAAGCGCTCTTTCATAGCAAGTGGGCGGGGCCTGGAGTGGATGGGGGAACCAAGCAACTATTATTTTGCAAACAAGAAACCTCTGTTTCTACTTAACTTCGGAAATATTCTAAGTCCAGTAAGTGGGTCAAGGTCACATTACATTGTTGTGTAAAATAACAGGGAATGTTAGTTCCATGCTATTTTACGTTTGAATTCAACTCGCTAGAAGCCGCAGAGTTACACGAGTTTGACTTTAATGGCTTTTACTTTAAATTCATTTTTCGATCTAGCGATAAGTTTGTAAATGTGTAATTTTGAAGGTGATATCCATTGAATAAATATACGGTGGATATTAACATTGTTCAAAGGAGTTAATTCAATTTCTACGTTCAATTTATGTCCACGATATTCATACGATAGAATAGCTAGAAAAGCTTCTGACAAAGCCAGCTCAGAAGGAGCAACCCATGTGTTAACACCTGCGGCTTCCATTGCGAAGTGATGGGGGTTGAGTGTGAAGTCGGTCTTTTATAGAATACCCCCACCCATTAACCTGCATCAAAACAATAACGAAATTACTACAACATAGAAGAAATTCTTATTTTCTAAAATTAAACAGACAGCTGAATTCTCTAAGTCCACTAAGTAGGTCAGTAAGCAAGGAAAACAATAACAAAAATTACTAAACCCTATACGTGCACAACTAACACTAAAGTGAGCAAAGAGAAATACTCTAAGTCCAGTTAGTAGCTCAGGGTCATCGAGCATATAAGAAGGCGGATGGGAAGAAACTCTAAGGCTACTGCAACTATACGTGCACAAGTAACACTGAAGTGGTCAACAAGAAATATTCTAAGTCTCGTAAGTAGGTCAAGGTCACCAAAACAGTAAAAAGAATTTAGTTCAAGCGTATTAGAGACGCAACAATACATGCAATTAATTCAAGCATATTAGAACATTACTCTATGTCTACTGCAACTACATAAGCAGAGATAGAAACAAATTTACTACTACTATTACATGCATACACCTAACAGAAAAGGAAGAAAGAAGAAAGAAAGGTTTTGTGGTAATATTTTTGACAATCGAATGTGGGGCCCGCACATCCAACTACCAACCATATCGCCTTTTACGGAATAACAGGACAATCACACCGGCCGTAGGACCTGTATGTGTTTGCTTCCTGCTACTCTCCAGAAAGCGGCAGCAAGGAGACAACGGCCGTATAACCGAGGTGCCCCAGACTGCGAGATAGCTACGTTCAACACTTCTATATATACCCTCCAGAGCCGTGGTGGCGGAGACGTATAACAAGCCGTACCTTGTTAAATGTAAGCGATAAATAACTCATCCGGTGCGATTGTATAAGGAAAACACCTAATGGATGTAATCTCCCTGAAGGATGTCGTAAATAAATCAACTGCTCACCGTATAAGGAATGTAGTCGAGTGCGTGCAAGGTTAGCGAGTGCAACGTTGGTTATTCCACTATCCGCAATGGAGAAGACCCCCCCACCACTGTACCCCGCCCATACACGTACAGTGGTATTGACCCACCCACCCGCCCATTCATGTACAGTGGTATTGACCCACCCGCCCGCCCATTCACGTACAGTGGTATAGACCCACCCACCCGCCCATTCACGTACAATGGTACAATGGTAACTGCTGCTGCTGCTACGCTACATGAGAAGTTACAATGAGTGAAGATGAACTTGAAGACGGAGAAGAAAACGAATTTTAAAAAATCAAATTCATTAAAAAATGTCATCAAAACAAACTTTTCTAACCACCCATTATATTTTAAACAACAATCCGAAAGTCAAGAATTACTCAAAATTTTACAAGAAATGAAAAAAAAAATTGAGCAAATTGAACCGATAGCGACTGTGCATTTAAAATTCAAAAAATTGAAAAAAGATGAGAAGTATCTCGTAATAGGGAAACAGGATGACGGTGGTCTACTACTATATAATGAGAAACAACAAATGCACTTTGCAGTTAAAATTCCCAAATCAATATCGATCCCATCAAGAGGAACAAGAAAATTATACTTGGTTAGAAGGAATAAGAAGGTTGTTTGGGAAGAGATGTAAATAACAGAAAGAATGAACAATGATGGAAAAGAAAAACTGAAAAAAAACTAAAAAAAAAAAACAAAAAAAACAAAAAAAACAAAACAAAACAAAACATACTTATTAATACTAGAGTAAATTTTGTGTTAATGTACACACGGTATTGTTTCCGTGGGTGCTGTGCACAAACGTATCCATTAATGGTCAGGTAATAGCCAGCTGTTGAAATTTTGTGTAGCAGGCAATTGTTCCACGAAAAGATAATAAAGTTAATTGTGTATATTAATTAACTTTATAGAATACACGTCAAGACGTAATGAGTTAGTCAGTTCTCTCTCATTTTAACATGCGGCTCAGTATTCTCGAGGTAAAGTGGAACGCTGCCAGAACCGGTCGGCGGAAGAGGGGAACCCGTCGGGAAATGATTAGCATGCAACGCAGCTGCTAGAGGCTGATTTACGAGTCCCATTATATCGAGCGAGCACTGCCACTTTAATTTGCTTACACCGCGTATTATAAATATTTGAACTAAACTTTTATGTTTTTAATAAATTTACAAAGTAGGTAATTCGTTTGTTATTACCTTTTTATTTTTTAGTGTTACTGTTCTCATGTTTATTATTAAGTAGTTAATTGCGTTAGTTATTACAGTACATTTTTATTTTGTAGTTTTGTTGTTAAAACAAATTTATTCTTTATACCATTCTTTTTTATCTTTTCCCAATTATAATAATAATACTAATAATAATAATAATAATAATAATAATAATAATAATAATAATTTACATCTACAAGCTACTGTGTGTTTTAACACGGTTACGACATTGAGAATGTAACGGTTATGCGTGAAGTAACACAAGAATCGGAGCAGAAGCTAAAGAGTTGAGAGATCTTTTGTCAACTGATTACATTGTATCTTTGGAAGTATTTGCAACAACTACAAAGAACTCTCGGTTGGACTTGGAATATGTACCGACATGGAAGGTCAATAACTGAAAATGAACAAATTTGCAGTGTGCTTTTTATGTTAGGACTACTATCTCACTATTGTCAAATAAAGAATTCTTTTGCAACACAACGGCGTTGATCGAAGGATCATCATTTTAATAGTAAGGGGTAGGGGGACCGATAGTTAGGGCTGTAGTGGGGGTAATAGTAAGGGTGGGGGAGGTCGATAGTGTGGTAATGGTAGTGGTGGGGGGTGAAACCGAGTACCTAGCAGACATGCTACCCCTATATCACTTCACGGTCACCTCTTGAACAGTGCACATCGAGCTCCTCTTTCACACACACACACACACACACATAAGAAAAACATGTCCATGAATAAAAGTGTTGTATTTTTCAATCGCATAGTTAGTTATTGTTGCGACTTGAAATGTTTTAAACTACCAGAGGATCAAGTTGATGGAAGAGCTTGTTCTAAATGTAAATGTTTTAGCTATTGCAAATGCAAATGCAAGACATATCAATTAAACCAAACGAGTGGACTTGAAGAATTACGTTACAGAGTTTGTTTACTTATGCGACGAATGGAAGATGATGAAACGAAACAAGGAGAGTCGACAACTGAAGGATATAACACATTTTTGTAAATAATTTAAAATATGTTTGTAACACAACTACAGTAATAATAACCAAAGTTATAAAGTGGGGCTGCTGGCTCACTTGATTTATGACTTTCGATCGTAGTACTTTTCATGATTTGAAGGAAATGTTGAGTCAGTGACGTTTGGTGGTGATGCGTGTGTGGCTAAGATGACTGTTTGTAACACTGAAAAATAAAACAAAACCAGTAATAACTAAGATCTTGTACGATTTTCATTCGATTGCAATCATTCACTTCTTTTACTTCGATTTATAAAAATGGAACAAAAGAACTGAATGGTTACAATCGTGTGCAAATCGTACAAGATCTTTTTTAAAACACATTTTGAATGACCTTGAAACTCATGACATCACTGTCCCTGTCATCAGCTGACGTCACAAGCTAACGTCACTCGTCTCCTCTTTTCCCTTTAACTTTGACAGCTCAACGGAAGTCGTAAATCACTTTTATCGATTGGGGTAGCAGCCCCCTTCGCTCACTACTTTTTTTTATTCAAGAATCTGTTTTTTAATTAATTGTATTTTAATTAATTGTATTGTAACTTAATTTCAAACCAATTAAGTTTGAAAAAAAAAATGTTTTTCGACTAGCCAAAAAATATATAGATATGTTTTATAACACTTATTTATTAGGTTTTTTTACCAGGGCTATACAAACAAGGGTGTTCTCATGAGCAGTACGAAAACTCGTCGGCCGCCTGCATGACGTCACCGTCCAGTCAACGCACTGCTCGCTGCACAGAGATAACTGGCTCCCACTTCAAATCAATTTATTTGTATTCATATACCTTTATATTTTTATTTAATGTTACATAACATGTTTATAAGTATACTCTGTTATTATTTATTGATTTTTTAACTATAATATTTTATTAATGCCTCATAAAAGACTACTTAAATACAGTCTTTTTTTTATACTGTTTATTATGAACTAACTATTATTAATATTTTATGACTGATATTATTTAAAATAATTTGTAGTTACTAATTCAAATAAAAATGCTAGTAAAATTAAATAAATGAGGACTTCGGTAATAAATATTTTTATAATCGTAACTTTTAAAATGTGTTTGGCAAATACTGTCTCGTGTTACGAGTAGCTGTTACATGTTAGTTATAACACAACAAACATTAATAGACATAGTCTAATAACACACAACAGTTTTATATTTAATATAATTTAAAAGATTTTACGGGAACAGGAAATAATTCCTTTTTATCATTGTTTTAATTTATTTAGTTATTATTTATTGAGCGATACCATTTTTGTATTTCTTACTTTCTTATTTAATTTTTTCTTTCATATTTTAATTTTAAAATCGGTTTCTAATTTATGTTCGTACGACTATAAATTAGAATTCGTACGAGAATCAACTGTTTAATGGCTTCTTCAGGTATATCACTGCGTATTTCAGAAAGTCTTTTATTGGCAATAATTTTAACCCTTTCAATTATCCAACTTTTCTAACAAAAGTATTTTCCATCATGGACGAAAATGAAAGAATCTTCTACAATTTCAGCACCTAGAAAAAAGTCCTCAATCGGTACTCTTAGGCTACCATTAGAAACCGTTTCTTTCCATGTACAATCTGAATTGTTTGTTGATAAATCTGAAATGCTTTTTGTATAAAAAAATGGACACTTTTCCTGTGGCTTAAAATCTACCTTCCCTGCCACATAGCGAAGACCTTCAGTTTTCAAGGCGTCCAATTGGCTGTGTTTTTGTAAACTGTTTTCACTATAGTTTTCAAATAAGCGTTCTGTTCATTTACAACTCTCATTGTATACTTCATGAAACTGTTTTAGCACTTCAGTAGTTGAGAAAACCTCTTCCTCTTCTTTTTCGTTTGTTATAGTTGCACTTGATATGAAACACTCTTCATCATCAGACTCTGCGTTTGCTTTTGTGGACATAAATGAAGTCGACCCATAACAAACCAACTTAACCGATATTTAAATTCCGAAGCATCAGGGTGATCATGTGTTCGACCCATTCCTCTGATAACAGAAAAAAACGTTTTCCAAAACATCCTGGTTAACTTTGCTAGTTTGCTGCTCTAAATTTTTGTTTTTAGGAAAAGTATAAAACCTCACCTCCCCGTCCATGTTCATGTTTATGTATATGGGACATCCATATACAGAACAGTTAGGCATAACGTTAATTTGTAATTTAGCAACTGACAAAATAACAGGACAACTGTACACGTGCTTCTTAAAACATCAGTTGCAGACAGACTATACTAAAGGGAAGTACGGAACGCCATTGCGAGTGGCCCGTAGCTGACGTTATGCCTGGCGGCGGACCGCTACTAGCCTTGTTTGCATAGCCCTGGTTTTTTACACATACTATTCCTCAACTATCCAGTCTACTTTAAACTACTTCTATCTTCTGTCGTCAAGACACTTACTCCACTAAAAAAAGTAAGTTTTATTTGTATAATAAACTAACATGTCAAACTAGTTATATTTTCAACATTTTGTTTTTATTTGTTACGCTCACAGATCCTCTATTTTTTTAAATACTTATCCCATAAGTAATTTAATATTCTTACAGGACACTCTTTTTCCTTTTATCAAACTTTTTCTACGCTGAGTTATAGACACTTACTTATTTAAAAAGTAAGTTTCATTTCTATAACAAACTTATATAAAACTAAAATAGGTTTGAACTAATTTTCCAGCTGCATCTATCAATATTTGACTTCCAAATTCAACTTAACAAAGTAGTGTGGAAAATGCCAAATGTTCGAGTTGATGATGAGGTGAAGTTATCTCTTTCACGTTTGACTGAAAGAGATCAGCCTATATCTATACCATTCAGAAGATTGCAATTATAACATGAGTACCCATCAATACCAACTACAAAGTTTCTAACTTGGACAGTCAAAACATCATCCATTATGGAGTAAACAAGATATTTAATAGTTGATTTTCAGATTGATCGTAAAGACAAAGCAAATAGGAATCCTTCACATTTTGATTTTTGTAACTTGGATAATATAAAACTGTACTTGAACAGCAAGTACTATCCATATGATAATTTAAATGGAACTAAATCAATGTTGTATAGTATGTATTCAAGATATCAATCATCATATTACATTGGGCAGTGATGATCAACCTGCATAGATAGATGCAGCTGGTTGAAGTACAACATTTTTATCATTAGAAGAACGTAACAGGACTGGTTCTTGTTTGAAATTAAGTAAAATGTGCTTATAATCCTCAGCGAAGCCAAATAGTAATTTAAGTGGCACATAGAAAGAGAATGACGTTCTATTTTTCATAGCTCTCTTGCTGATATTGAATGGCATTCTCATAATCCGTATACATGAAATTATTACAAAACAAGTAATGAGATACGGACACCTGTTCGTCAGTAAGATGTTTACACACTACCTAGTAAAAGTTATTTGCTTTTGGAAGGTAAACTTGTTAAGTCAGGTACAACCCAGGCTGATGACACCAAAACTCAGCTAGTTAGTAATGCCATAGCATTTCTGTTTGATAAAATCAGATACGAACTGTGTGTAACTGAAATTGATAGAGTAAAAATTTAGGCATTTCTACCACAATAAAGAATTTACTTACCTCTAGACGAGGAAACAAGTACTGGATGCAGAACGCATGTTGCAAAACAAAACCAATTTTTTGTCAGTACTGTAATAATTTCCAAATAAAGTACTGTAAATTAATGTTACTATTTTTCATGTGGTCTTTGAAGTGATTGAACAATTTCTTGCTATCTTTAATTAATATTCAGAAAGTATGGACATACCCTTCATCTGGCTTCAGCTCTCGGTACATTGTACAAGAACCATTCTAGATAGTACCATACATCTGCATCTGAAATTCTTGTAGAATTTTCGAAAATTACCCACAGTATTCCAAGGATTATAAAGTTGTTGCAACTTTTCATTCATCAATTCGCAGGTCTATCTTCATGGGAGTGATACAACTAAATTCATATTTATAACAGTCAAACATTCTTTTTATACATAAATTTTAATTTCAATAAATTTCCTAAATATTATCTTAAACACTTTAAAACTATTTTAAAATGTAAGAAATGATACCTTAACAGTAATACTGAATTTATCTGCACAACCACTTAAAGTCAACTCATATCAAAAAAAGTAATGAAAATAAATTGTATTAAGTGGAAAAAAATATTAATATTAGTAACTATTAGTACTCTTCCTCATTTACTTATTTAAATTATTCGTGACATAGTGATAAAATAAATATTTACATATCCAAACAATTATATTGCTTTTTAGATTGTATATTTGGTACAGTGTCATAAGCTTTGTGAATAAAAACTACTATAAATGTCCTTTAAATAAATGGAAGAAGTTTCTAAATTGTTCTGAGTTTCCTTGCGCACTAAAGTTACTTTTAAAGAACTATTAAGTCGATTTACTTCAAAACGAGTTATGTTACCGTATATTGTCGAATGTAACCTACTTTCTCAATCGGAAATGTTAATTTTACTTTACCAATAACTTTTCTAATGTCATATTTACCCCTATCTATTTCAATTTGTGAGGATACAAAATCAACATTTACTTTTAATTTTAATTTAATTTTAAAAGTGACGATATTTAAAATCCATATTGACAGTGGAGTTGTATATAAAATCCATATTTATAGTAGTGTTGTATATTTGTTCAAAAAGGAGATATTGATTATTAACACCTCTGTCGAACAAGTCAAGTAATTCCCAATTTGAAAACTATCACACTTAGTATTTTATTCTCAAAACGTTGGTGTCCTCAGACGACGCATATTGGTGTCTATTTTGAAATATCACTCATTATTCAGAGAGGGTATAATTTTACTAACAATAAGAACAATATAGAGCTAAAAATTTACTTTACTTAATTAAAAGATGATCGTCGGAAGAAAATAAATGAAAACACAATATATATTTTGTTGACACAAAAATTACATTTTTACATCAAGTAAATGTGTAAAAGTGATTGAGTTGGCCCTCCAGATGTTTTCTATGTATAGAAGTAGTGATTGTATTAAATATGTTCTATATATGGCAATAGTTAAATATAACTGTTATATAAATAAAACAAATATTGGATAGACATAACATATTTGTGTAGACACAATGGTGAAGATGTACAAACATGTCCTTTATATAACAGGCTTGATAGTAACTTCAGTTCATATTGCCCGACGGGCTAAAACATAAAATGAATGATAGTTATCAAGCAATATACGTTA
>JAQJVL010008651.1:0-18967 GCA_035578905.1 Stictocephala bisonia
TTACCTTTCCCCCGTTCATTTGGGTTGTAAATTTAAATTTTAAAAATAATTTTTCTCGCCCATTCGTGTAGTTCATTCTTTTGTTTAAAACCCAAATTTTCTAAAAAATTTTGCTGTTTCATTTAGGTGATGGGTCATTTCTCGTTAAAAAATTTTAATACAAAAGGGGATTGCTTCCCATTTAGTTGTGATGGTGGAATTCGTTTTCCAGATTTTTAAAAACAATAATTATTGCTTCCCCCGGGATGGGTCTACTCTGTTAACCAAATTTTTTAATACCCCCCCATTTAGGGGTTTTTTCTCTCTTTAACAGATTTTTTTTAGTATTTTCGTCCCATTAAATTTAAAATTTGGGTTTAATTTTTTCCCTTTTCCAAATTTTTAACCCAAAAAAAATTTTTCCGTTCCCACAGGTTTTTGGTTTTTTTTTCCCGGGGAATTTTTACATTTTTAAAAAAATTTTTGGGCCCCTTATGTTTTTTTTAAAAATTTTTAAAAAATTTTTTTTGTTTATTTTTTTGGGGTTGTTTTTAATTTTTCCATTTAACTACAATAGTAGTTCCTCCGGATTGGGCAAAGTACCGCAAAATCTTTAAACACGTTTTAAAACTACATAAGTGATGGTGTCCATTCCTTAACCCCCCTCATCCTTTAAAGATTTTCATAAAAAGTTTTTCGCTTCCATTCATGTATGACAGTAAATACGTACTTCAGTTTAAAGTAACTTTATCTGCTTTTTCCATTTATGTGATTTCGTCCTTTAACAATTAAAATACAGTAGGTTTTCTGCTTTTCCCATTCAGTGTGATGGAGTTTAGTACTCTGTTAACCAGATTTAACTACAAAAGTTATCTGCTGTCCCATCATGTGAAGGTAGTCAGTACTTGTTAACCAGATTTAACTACATAAGTTATCTGCTGTCCCATTCAGTGTGATGGGTCTACTCTGTTAACCATAAATACAGTAATTTTCTGCTGCCATTCAGTGGATGGTAGTACTCTTTTAACCAATTTAACTACAATAGTATTGCGTCCTCATCAGTGTGATGGTGTCAGTACTCCCCGTTAACCAGATTTATAACCCACAGTAAGGTTTTTTGCTATCCAAATTTAGTGTGATGGTGGGCCCCGTTTAACTCGGGTTTAAACCGATTTAAATAAAAGTAAGTGTTTTGCTGTTCCCATTCAAAATTTTAATGGTTGGGGCGTGGGCGAAAACCCTTTTTAAAAACCCGATTTTTTTCTAAAAGGGAAGTTATCTTTCTTGGGCCCATTTAGTGTGGGTAGGTCATTACCCTGGTTTTCCAGTTTTTTCTACGTAAATTATCTGCTGTTCCCCCTTTTTGGGGTATTTGGTTTTTCAGTACTTTTGTTTTTAAATAGATTTAAAAAACCAAGTAAGTGAGTCTTCCCATTCGGTGATTGGTTGTCCCGTAAACTGTTTAACCAGATTTTAAATACAGTAAAATGATTGCTGTCCTATTCAATGTAATGGTGGGGTGTCAGACTTTTTGTTAACCAGATTTAATACAGTAAGTGATTGCTGTCCCCTTTTAATTTTAAAAGGTGGGCGTTTTTTTTAGTACTATGTTAACCCGATTTAGTACCCGTAAGTGGGTTTTGCGTCCCCTTTTTTGTTGATGGGGTCGTAATCTGTTAAAAAGATTTAAATACAATAAATTATCGGCGGTTTCCCCTTTTAGTTTTGGGTTGGGGTTTTTATTACTCTGTTAACCCGATTTAACTACCCAAAAATTTATCGGCTGTACCATTCGGGGTGATGTGTCAGTACTTGTTAACCCCGATTTAATACCAAGTAAGTTATTGCTAATCCCCTTTAGTGTGAAAAGGGGTCAGTATTTGTTAACCAAATTTTTCTTTTTCAATTTTAAATTATCTGCTGTCCCCCTTTAGTTGGATGGTGTGTCAAATACTCTGTTGACCCGATTTAAAAATTTAAAATAAGTTTTCTGCTTTTCCCATTCAGGTGATGGTTTTTTCAGTACTCTGTTAACCAAAATTTAACCCACAAAAAATTATTTTGGCCCGTCATTTTTGTTTAAGGGGTTTGAAATACTCTGTTTTCCAGATTTTTAAAAAAACAGTAAAAATTTTCTGCTTCCCATTCAGTGTTTTTGGGGCATTTCTCTGTTTTTAACCCCGATTTAAAAATACAATAAAATTATCTGCGGTTCCCCTTTTGTGTGATGGGGGTCCGTAAATTTGTTAACCCGAAATTTTAAATTTAAATTTAAATTATCCGCTTCCCTTTTAGGGTTTTGATGGTTTTTCAGTAAATCTGTTAAACAGATTTAAAAACAAAAAGGTTTTTTTGCTGTCCCTTAATTTTAAAATGGGGTTGGGGTCAGTTTCTCGGGTTTAAACCCGATTTAACTTTAAAAAATAAGGGTTAAAAGCTGTCCCTTTTTGTGTGGGTGGTGTCAAATTCTCTGTTTAAAAAGATTTAACTTCTTTAATTGAGTCCTTTTCCCATTCAGGGGTGATGGTGGGCGTATCTGTTAAAACCGATTTAATTTCTTTAAATTATTTTGCTTCCCATTCAGTGTGGGGGGGGTCAGTTCTGGGTTTAAACCCGATTTTAATAAAAATAAGTTTTTCTGCGGGCCAATTTTTGGTTTTGATGGGTAGGTTCTGCTCGTTAAAAAGATTTAAATACAAATAAGTGATGTGCTGTCCCTTTTAGTGTGGTTTTGGTTTTTCATTAAACCCGTTAACCAGATTTAACTCCCCGTAAGTTATTTGCTGTCCCTTCAGTTGGGGGTGGAGTCAGTACCTTTTTTTTAACCGGTTTAACTACAATAAAATTAAACTGCTGTCCCCTTTTAGTTTTAAAGGTTTTTCTTTTTTTTAATTTTTGTTAACCAGATTTAACTACAATTAAGTTATCTGCCCTTCCCCCTTCAGTGTGATGGGTTTTAGTACTCTGTTTAAAAAAAGATTTTAAATTTCTAAAAGTTTCTGCTGTCCCATTCATTTTGAAGGGGTCAAATAATTTTGTTAACCGAAATTTTAAATACAGTAAGTTTAAACTTTCCCATTCGTGTGTTTGGGGTCATTCTCTGTTAAAAAAAAATTAACTACAGTAAGTTTCTGTGTCCCATTCAATTTTAAAGGGTGGCCGTTCCGTTTTTAATCAAAAAAATTTCCCTTCTTTTTGGGGTTAACCCAGATTTAACTACAGTAAGTTATATGCTTCCAAATTCCCGTGTGATTGGAAATCTTTCCGGGTTTAACCCGATTTTTTAAATACAATATGTTATTGCTGTCCCATTTAGTGTGATGGTGTCCCGTAAATCTGTTAACCAGATTTAACATAGTAAGTTTTTTGGGTAAAACCCTTCAGGTGATGGGTCAGTACTCTTTTTAACCAAAAATTTAACTACAGTAAGGGAAATTTTCTGTTTCCCCCTTTAAAATTTGGTGTGTGTCAAAAACTCTGTTAACCAGATTTAAATACCTAAAATTTATTGTGTTTCCCTTCAAATGTTTTGGGTTTTTCAGTACTCTGTTTAAAAGATTTAAAAATTTCAGTAAGTGATTTGCTGTTTCCCCTTTTTTTGTGATTGGGTGGGCGTAATCTGTTAACCAGATTTTAATTTCAATAAAATTATCGGGTGGCCCCATTTAGCCCTTTTTCCGATTTTCTTAATTATTCTTTAACCCGTTTTTTTCCTTTTCCCTTTTTAAATTTAATCGAAAGGGGTTTTTCCCTTTTTGTGTGGTGGGGGTCAATACTCTGTTTAAACAGATTTAATTTCAGTAAGTTTTCTGCTTTCCCATTCAGTGTGAAAGGGTTTCAGTATTTGTTTTTAAAAAAATTTAATCAATAAGTTTTTCTGCTTTTCCCAAATTTAGTTGTGTTTGGTTTTCGTACTTTTTACCAGATTTAAAAAAAAAAGTATTTTTTGCTGTTCCCTTCAGTGTGATGGGTCATACTCCCGTTTTAAACCGATTTAACTACAATTTAATTTTCTGCCCCTTGTCCCTTTTATGTTTTAAGGGTCCCGTACTTGTTAACCAGATTTAAAACTACAGAAGTTATTGCTTCCCCTTCAGTGTGGGGTGGGTCAATTTCTCTGTTTTACCAGATTTTTAAAAAAACAATTTTGTTATCTTTCTTGTCCTTCGTGTGATGGGTTTCCCGTTTCTTTGTTTAAAACCCGTTTAAAATAAATTTTGTTATTTTGCTTTCCCAAATTTAGTGGTGGTTTTTCCCTTTCTCAGTTAAAAAAGATTTAACTACCGTTAAATTTTCTTTTGTACCATTCAAGTTGTGGTGGTTCAGAACTCTGTTAACCAAAATTTTAATAAAAATATGTTATCTGGCCCGTCCCATTCCGGGGGTGTTTGGTTTTTTTTTTCGTACTCTGGTTTAAAATGATTTTTAACCCACATAAGTTATCTGCTGTTCCCTTCAGTTTTTTTATGGTTTTAAAATTTCTCCCGTTAACCAGATTTAAATACAATAAGTTAAATTTTTGTTTTCCCCTTCCCGTGTGATGGGGTTTTTCCCGTACTCTGTTTTAAAAAGATTTAAAATTTTCAATAAATTTTTCTGCTGTCCCATTCAGTGTGTTTGGGTTTTGTATTTTGTTAAAAATAGATTTTTAAATAAAAAGTAAGTGATGTGCGTTCCCCTTCAGTGTGGGTTGGTTTTGTCAATACTCTGTTAAACCCAGTTTTTAAATACAATAAGTTATCTGCGTCCCATTCGAGTAATTTGGTTTTTCGGTACTCTGTTAAACCCGATTTAACTACAATAAGTTATTGCTTCCCCATTCCCGTGTGGGTGGGGGGCGTTTTCTTGTTAACCCGATTTAACTACAATAATTTTCTGCTTTTCCCATTCAGTTTTTGATGGTTTTCGTTCTCTGTTAAAACCCGATTTAAACTTTTTAATAAGTTAAACTGCCTTTTCCCATATGTGAGGGAAAGTCGTTTCTCTGTTAAAACCCGATTTAACTACAGTAACCCTTATTGCTGTCCCATTAATGTAAAGGGGTATTTAAATCTGTTAACCAGATTTAACTACAGTAAGTTTTTTTGCCCCGTCCCATTCGTGTGAAGGGTCAATTTCCCCTGTTAAACCCGGGTTTAACTTTCAATAAGTTATCTGCGTCCCATTCAGTTTTGATGGGGTCCGTAAATTGTTAAACAGATTTAAATACCGTAAGTTATTTGCCCCGGGGGACTTCCAAACCAATTCTCTTTTCTGTATTTTTTGGGGGTGTCAGTCTTTGTTAACCAATTTTAAATACCCTTTAAGGGTTTTCTGCCCGTCCTTTTTAGTGTGTGGTGGGCAATTTCTTTTGTTAACCAGATTTAACTATAGTAATTTTTCGGGTTCCCATTCAAATGTGATGGAAGGGGAGTACTCTGTTAACCCGATTTAACTACAGTAAGTGATTTGCTTGGCCCTTCCCAAATTAATTTGGGTGTCGTGTACTCTGTTTAAACCCGATTTAACTACAATAAGTTATCTGTGTCCCATTTCAATGTAAAGGTGGGCGGGAAAAACTCTTTTTAACCGAATTTTAAATTTAAAGTAAGTGATTGCTGTCCCCCTTCAATGTAATGGTTGGCCTTTTCCAGTACCCTTTTTAACCAGATTTAAATACAATAAGTTATCTGCTGTCCCATTTAAATGTGATGGGTCAGTAATCTTTTTAACCAAAATTTTTAATAACCCAAAAGTTTTTCGGCCCGTCCCAATTTTGTGGGGATGGGTTGGGTTTTATTGTTAACCAAAATTTTTTTTTACAATAAAATTTTTTTGCTGTCCCCAGTGGTTTTTGGGGGGGTCAATTTCTCTGTTAACCAGATTTCAAATTCCCGTAAGTTAACCCGCTTTCCCCTTCGGGGTGAAGGGTCAGGATTTGTTAACCAAATTTAACGAAATAAGGTTTGGGGTGTCCCATTCAGTGTGTGGTGTCCCCGGGGTTAAAAACTGTTACCAGAAAATTTTAAATTTCAGTTTAAAAAATTTTTTTGTCCCCTTCAGTGTTTATGGGGCAGTACTCGGTTTTAAACCAGATTTTAAAATTTCAAATAATTTTTTTGCTGTACCCCCATGTTTAAGGGTCCCGTACTCTGTTAAAACCCCGGGTTTAACTAAAAGGGAAGTTTATTTTGCTTACCCCTTCAGTTTAGGGGTCTTTCTCTGGTTTTAAACCGATTAAAATACAATAGTTTTTGCCTTTTCCCCCTTTTAGTGTGATTTTTGGGGTCCGTTTCTCTGTTAACCCCGGGTTTTTAATTTAAATTTAAGGGTTTTCCGCTTCCCCTTTAGTTTTGTTGGGGGGGTTTTAGTAATTGTTTAAAACCCGATTTAACTACCGTAAGTTATTTGCTGTCCCTTTTCAATTTTTAGTGGGTTTTCAAATACCCTGTTAACCAGATTTTTTAAATTTCCCTAAGTTATTGCTGCCCCTTTAGTGTGATGGGTTTTTCAGTACTCTGTTTAAAAAAGGGTTTAAAATACAATTTAAATGGATTTGCTGTCCCTTCAGTTTTTGTTTGGGTCAGTACTCTGTTAACCAGATTTAAATACAGTAAGTTATTTGTTTCCCATTCAATGTAAAAGGGGCCTGGGCAGTACTTGGTTAAACCAGATTTAACTAAAAATAAGTTATCTGCTGTCCCAAATTTAGTGTGATGGTTTTTCAGACTCTGTTTAAAAGTTTAAAAATACAGTAAGTTATTTGCTTTCCCAAATTAAAGGGGATTTGGTTTTCAAGGGACTCTGTTTAAACCCGATTTTAAAAAACAATAAGTTATTTGTTTTTCAATTTAATGTATTTGGGGTCAGTTTCTGTTTTTTTAAAACCAGATTTAAATACAATAAGTTATTTGCTGTTCCCCTTTGTGGGGAAAGGTTTTCAAATTTCTCTGTTTAAACCCGATTTATAATTTGTTTACTGCTTCCCATTCCGGGTGATTTTGGTTTTGTCAATTTCTCTTTTTAACCAGATTTTAAAATACAATAAATTTTGGCTTTTCCCATTCGTGTGATGGTGTCAGTACTCTGTTAACCAGATTTTTTCTACAGTTTAAATTATCTGGGTGGTCCCTTTTAATTTTAAAGGTTTTGTGTCAGGTTTCTCTGTTAACCAGATTTAACTACAATAAGTTATTGCTGTCCCCCTTTAATGTTTTTGGGGTTTAGAAATTGTTTTAACTGATTTAAATTTCAGTATGTTATCTGCTTTTCCCCCTTTTAGTGTGATTTGGAGTCATTTCCTGTTAACCCCGATTTAACTACAATTAAATTATTGCTGTCCCATTCCCGTGGGGATGGGTGTCAGTATATGTTAAAGATTTAACCCCACAGTAAGTTATTGCTGTCCCATTCAAATTTTTGATGGAGTCAGTACTTGGGGTTAAAACCCGATTTTAAATACAATAAGTTTCTATTTTGTTCCCAAATTTATGTGGGGTCTGTACTCTGTTAACCCGATTTAAAATAAGTAAATTTTTTCGCGATCCCCCTTCAGTGTGTTTGGAGTCAACTCTTTTTAACCAGAGTTTAAATACTGTAAGTTTTTTTTGTTTGTTGTGGGGCCCTTTCCAATTTTTAAAAAGTTTTCGTGTCCCTTAGGGTTGGGGGTCAGTTAACCCCAAGATTTAACTACAATTAAAATTATTGTGTCCATTCATTGTGAGGTGTCTGTTTTCTGGGTTTAACCAGATTTTAAATTCAAATAAGGGGTTTTTGTGTTTTGGGCCCTTTTATGTGAAGGGTCAGTAATACTCTGTTAAAACCAAAATTTTTAACCCCCAAAAAATAAGTTATTTTGCTGTCCCCTTCAGGTGTGTTTGGGGAATTTCTCTGTTAACCAAAATTTAAAATACAATATGTTATCTGCTGTCCCATTTTGTTTTGATGGAGTTCAGTACCCCTGTTAACCAGATTTAAAAAAAAAAAAAAGTTTTGCGGGCCCCTTTTTAGGGGGTGGTGGGTGGGGGGTTTTTCAATACTTGGGTTTTAAAAAAGATTTAACTACCCGTAAGTTATTTTCTGTCCCTTTTGTTGGATGGGTCAGTACTTGTTAAAACCCGATTTAATACAATTTTTTTATCTGCTGTCCCATTCAGGTGATTTGGTTTTTTTGTCGTACTCTGTTAACCAGATTTTTTTTACAATTTAAATTATCTGCTTTTTCCCCTTCGTGTTGGGTTGGGGGTCAGTACTTGTTAAACCCCCCCTTTAAAATACAATAAGTTATCTGTTTTCCCATTCGGTGTGGGATTGGGCAGTACTTGTTAACCCGATTTAATACAATAAGTTATCTGCTGTCCCCCTTTCTGTGTGTTGGGGTCTGTTACTCTTTTTAAAAAGATTTAAAACATAAGTATTGCGGTCCCACGTTGTGTGGGTCATTTCTCTGTTAAAACCGATTTTTTTAAAATACAGTAAAAATTATTTGCTGTCCCATTTTAAGGTTTGGGGGTGGGTCAATTTCTTGTTAACCCAAATTTAAACTTTAATAAGTTATTCCCGCTGTCCCATTCAGTGTAAAGGGTCAAATAATCTGTTAAACCAGAATTTAACTACAAATTTAAATTTCGCCCTTTTCCCCTTCTGTGTGATGGTGTCGTTTCTTGTTAAACCCGATTTAACTACATAAAAAAATTTTTGTGTCCATTTCCGTGTAATGGTGTCAGTACTCTGGTTTAAACCCGATTTAAAACGTTAAATTATTGTTTCCCATTCCCGTGTGTGGTGGCAGACTCTGTTTTAAACCCGATTTAACTACCCTTTAAAATTATTTGCTGTTCCCCCTTTAATGTTATGGTGGGCGGAAAAACTCTGTTAACCCAATTTTAAAATACAGTTGTTATCTGTTTCCCTTTCAGGGGTGATGGAGGCATTTCCCTTTTAAAACCCGATTTAACTACAAAAAAGTTATCTGCTTTTCCCATTTTAGTGTGATGGTTTATCGTAAATCTGTTTAAAAATGATTTAATAAAAGTAAAGTGATTTTGGGGGTCCCATTCAAATGTGATGGAGTCAGTACCCCTGTTAAAAAGGGTTTAAATAAAGTAAGGGGATTTGCTGTCACCCTTTAATGTTTTTTTTTGGGTTTTCAGTTTCTCTGTTAAAAAACCCAAATTTTTTACAATAAGTTATGTGTGTCCCCTTAAATTTAAGGGTCAAATACTCTGTTAAACCAATTTAACTACAATTAAATTTTAGCTGTTATTCAGTTTGATGGGGTCAAAAACTCTGTTAACAGATTTAAAATACAATAAATTTTTGCGTCCCATTCCGTGTGATGGAGTCAGTACTCGGGTTTAAAAAGATTTAAAAATACGTAAGTTAAATTTTCTTTTCCCTTTTAGTTTTTAGGGGTCATACTTTTTCCTTTTTAAAAAACCCCAAAATTAAAGGGGGGGGAAATTTTTTTTAAATACGTAAGTGATTGCTGTACCATTCAATTTTAAATGGTGGTTGTGTCGAAATTTTGGGTTAAAAAAAGGGTTTTAAATTCAGTAAGTTATTTTCTGTCCCAAATTTAGTGTGATGGGTCATTTTCCCCGTTAACCAGATTTAATAAAAAAGTTATCGGGTTGGAACCCCTTCAGTGTAGGGTGTAATTTTTTCCCCGTTTTAAAAAGATTTATATTTTCCCTAATCGATGTTTTCCCCTTCAGTGTGATGGGTCAGTACTCTTTTAACCAGATTTAACCCACAGTAAGTTATCTGTTTCCAATTTAATGTAAGGTGGGCGTTTTGCTTGTTTTAAACCCAAAAAAACTTAAATAAGGGGACTGCTGTCCCATTTAATGGTTTTATATTTTTGGTTTTGTAAATTTTTTTGTGTATTATGTTTTCAGGTTTTTAACCCCTTTTCACAATATTTATTGCCCGTCCCCCTTTGTGTTTATGGTGTCGTTTTCTGTTAACCGGGTTTTAATACAATAAGTTTTTATGTCCCCTTCGTGTGTGGGTGTCATTTTTTTTGGTTTTAACCCGATTTAACTACAATAAATTTTTTCGGGGTGGGCCCCCTTTAGTTTTGATGGGGTCAGTAATTTGGGAAACCGATTTAAATAAGTAAGTTTTTCCGCTTCCCATTTAGTGTTAATTGGTTTTTTTTGTCAGTATTCTGTTAAACCAAATTTTAAATACAATAAGTTATTTGCCCCGTCCCATTTCCCTGTTAATGGGGGTCGGGACTTTTGTTAAACCCCCTTTTAAATACATTTAAGTTTTTGCTTTTCCCTTCAGGGTGATGGTGTCAGTTTTCTTTTTTTAACCAGATTTATCTTACTTAAATTATTGCCTTTTCCCCTTCGTGTGATTTGGGGTCAGTACCTGTTAACCCCGATTTAAAAACAGTTAAATTATTTGCTTCCCATTTTAAGTAATTAATGGCCGTCAGTACTTGGGGTTTAACCCGATTTTTAAATACAATTAAAATTTTTCTGCTGTCCCATTCAGTGTGATTTGGGGTCAGTACTTTGGTTTTAAACCAAAATTTTTTAAATAAAGTATGTTATCGCTATTTCCCCTTCAGAGTGATGGTGGGCGGGACCCCTTTTTAACCAGATTTTTAAATTTTAATAAGTTATTTGCTGTTAAAATTTAATGGAAAAGGGTGTCCCGTACTTGTTAAACCCGATTTAACTAAAAAAAAGTTATCTGCTGTCCCATTCGGGGTGATGGGTGTCAGTTCTCTGTTAACCAGATTTAAATACAGTAAGTTATTGCTGTCCCCCTTCAGTGTGATGGTTGGGCAGTACCCTTTTTTAACCAGATTTAACACAATAAAATTATTGCTGTCCCTTTTAAATGTGATGGAGGGCAGTTACTTTTTGGGTTTAAACCCGATTTAATAAATAAGTTATCTGCTGTCCACATTTTTTATTGTTACCCCGGGGATTCGGGTAGTACTCTGTTTAAAAAAAAAATTTTAAATACAGTAAGTTATTTGCCCTTTCCCCCTTTAGTGTGATGGGTGTCAATAATCCTTGTTAACCAAAAATTTTAAAATACGTAAGTTTTCTTTTCCCATTCGTGTGATGGTGTCAGTACTTTTTTTAACCCGATTTAACTACCAAATAAGTTATTGCTTTTTCCCCCTTTAGGGGTGATGGTTTGTCATTTCTCTGTTAACCGATTTAACTAAATAAAAATTTTCTGCCCGTCCCCATTCGTGTGTGGGTCCCGTTTCTCTGTTAACCCCGATTTAACTACAATTTAAATTTTTCTGCTGTTTCCATTTACGTGTAAGGGGGGGTCATTTTTTTTGTTAACCAGATTTAACTTCAATAAATTATTGCTGTCCCATTCAGTGGGGATGGGTCATTACTTGGGAAAAAAGATTTAAAATTTCAATAAGTTATTGTTTTTCCCATTCAAATGTGTTGGTTGTTACTCTGTTAACCAGATTTAAAATTTCAATTAAATTATCTGCCCCCGTCCAAATTTAAATTTTGATGGTTTCAATTTTCTGTTAACCGATTTAACTTTAAATAAGTTATCTGCTATCCCCATTATTTTGATTTGGTGTTTTAATTACCCTGTTAACCAGATTTTTAATCAAAAAGTTTTTGGGTTCCCATTCAGTGTGTTGGGTTTTTATTTCTTGGGTTTAAACCCGAAATTTTTTTACTTAAATTATCTGCTATTCCCCCTTTAGTTTGTGGTGGTTTTTTAGTACTCTGTTAAACCAGGGTTTAATTCATAAGGTTATTGCTTTCCCAAAAATTTAATGTTATGGGTTTTCAGTACTTTTAAACCAAAATTTTTTAAAATAAGTTTTTGGTTGTTCCCCTTATTTTTTGGGTTTTCAAAAGAAAATTTGTTCTACTTAATGTTTGGGTGTCCAACATTTTGGGGAGTCTTGTTTAAATGTTTAAAAACTAAAGATATGTTTTCCCAGTAAAAAATTATTGAGTCGTATTTGTTTAACAAATTTTTAATCTTAAAATTAATTATTTGTGGGTTTTTTCAGTGTCAAGCAAGGAAAGGTTTTAAAAAGTTATTTTGTCCCATTTAAGGATTGGGGGGTGGTTTTTTCAATAGTTTTAAAAATACCATAAGTTATTCTTCCCCTTAGTTTGGGGTTACCTTTAAACCGGGGTTCCCCCGGGCTTTAAGGCCCCCCCCCCCCCCCCCCCCCCCCCCCCCCCCCCCGGGGTGGGGGGGGTTGGGTTTTTTTTAAAAAAACCCGAAAATTTTAAACCAGGGCCCCCTTATTATGGGGCTCATTTTCTTTTTAACCCTGTTTTAAACAACCCCTATTAACAATTCTTTTTCCTGGGGAATTTTACTGTGAAAGGGTTCCCCCATTGGTTAAAACCCCAGTTTTCAAAAAGATTTTGTTCCCAATTAGGTTTGGAGTATTTTCTTCTTGGAAAACCCAATATTTCCCCTTTTGTAATTACTCCGGGCCCAAAAAACGTGGGGATCAAGTTCTCTTTAAATCCCCACCAATTTCCCAAATTCAAAAAGGTTTTAAACTCTTCCCCTCTTGTATGTTTCCGGGTTTTCAGTCTATTTTAAAACTTTTGGAAAATTTTTTCAGGGGTTAAACCCGGGGGGTCCAATTGTGTGAAAAACCCGTTTACCGGGGAACCCAAAAATTTAATAAGGAAAACCCTGTTTTAGGAAAACTTTTGGAAAATAAAATTTTTAACCCAAAATTTAAATTTAAAATTTGTTTTTTTGGTTTTTTAAAATTCGTTTTTTTAAATTTTTTTTTTCAGTAAATTTTTAAACCTGAAATTTTAATTACGGAAGTTTCTGGTTAAACCCATTAAAACCCCGTTTGGAAAAGGGTGGCAGGGGAGCTTTTGACCCCGTTTGAAGGCCATCTTCAAAAACAGCAGCTAAAATTAAAACCAGGACAAATATATTACATCATATTGCTAGAACAGCTTGGGGAGTCAACACACACGTCCTGCGTACAACTTCTTTGTCACTGGGTAATTCAGCTGCTGAATACAGTGCTCCCGTATGGATAAACAGCGCACGTACAAAAGCATTTGGTGTTCAACTTAATAGAGCTATGAGAGCTATTAGTGGTACTCTCATGGCAACTCCACTACCTTGGCTCCCGGTGCTGTGCAATATAGCTCCTCCAGAAATAAGACGTCAGGAGGCACTACGTAAAGAATTCAATAACATCTTGAATGCACCTCCCCACTACCCAGGATCTCCCACGTCAGAAAGAGCGCTTAAAATCTCAAAACCCATCTCTACGTACTGCTTTCCAGTTGAGCAGATCAAATTTCTCGCCCAATACTAGCTGGGCAATAGTGTGGTCAGGGCCGTAACTAGGCGGTGGCGAGATGTGCCCCTGCCAAAGGCGCAGGTACAACGAGGGCGCAAAATTGGCTATGAAGGAAACCCATTATTTATAGGTAAACACTTTTCGAGAAAGTAAACTTTTTGCACAAATTGGAAGAACACATTTGTTTTTTGTTGTTGTTGTAAAATTACTGTTTATAATTTGTTTTATATATTCAGTACTAAATTATTAACACGCAATAAAAGAAAGCTTCCTTAATTGACGCGAAGCTTGATGGCGCGAAGTAATCCCAGGTAAACAAGAGCGCCCCTACTCCACTCGCCAGACAATCGCGCCTGGCGGGAGCTGATCGACTCTCCCGCCAGGCGCCAGCTGTGCTTGAAGCATGTCATAACTTGAATATTTTATACACCGCCTCACGTACCACGACGCTCTCGCTCTGATACTCATTTATAGCCCAGTCAATGAAGGTTTTGTGTCGCAACTAATTAGGGGAAAGCTGAATTTTTGCAGGGTGTTAGTATGCAAGGTAAACAATAAAAAATGACAAAGTCCTGACCCCCACCCCTCTTGCTTTTCCCCCCACCCCCTCCCAAACATTGCAAGAACAGTACTTTAGTTAAATACTCATAGCTTGAAAACTAATAAAGTTACAGACGTGGTTCTTTTTTTATATTACACCTAACAATATGGCAAACAAATTATGTATTAAAAATTTTTATCTGTATAGCTTAGATCAACCGTAATACTGATATACATGCAAAAGAATGCCTCTGTTAATTACAAAAACTTACTTTAACCAATTATATCATTTTATCCTTACATTGTGGAAAGAAACGTCTTTAACAAAAATTATAGATAATTTAATTAGCTTTAAAATGATGCATCTAACATTGTTTACCGTTGACATTATGGCTTCATAGAGAGCGATTAAACAGTAGCGGGTATAGCGCTGTGCCCCCCCCCCCCCCACGCTGCTCATAGCAGTGCCGCTGCCGCCGTTGACACTCGCGGCTGAGGGGCATCGTACTTGTATCTCGTATTTGTGTACTCGTATGAGTACACAAATCGTATGAGTCTTAAGTTATTTAGAGCAGCAATATAATAATTTTCACTTAAGGGTCCATAAGAAAATAAAGATTTAGTTCACTTATATCACTAATAAATAACCAAATTTCACTGTCTAGACTCTGTTGTTTAGTTTAAAAATCTTAGTTTTGTGATACAATAAATGCAAGATAGTATTTTCTATATATATCAAAACCAGTATAGTATTTTTATAGCTTCTTATTTCCTGCACAGCAAATAATATGTTTAATAATTTTCTTTTTAAGTCAATTACAAAGAATCGGTTGCCAACATGTCATCGGTTTGGTCTGAAATATTGTTACAATGTAGGCCTATTTCACTGCATTTTCCACACATAGATGTGCAATTAAACCCGGCTTTTCGGCAGCTACAGTTTGTAACACACAATGTCTTACAGTTGCAATATATTAATAGTAGAAGTTCACTTGGAGCAGGGGGATTCGTCATGGGCTTAGGTATCAGTCTATTATTTGATGTATACTGCCAACCCCACTCTTCTGCTGGAAGTTTAAAACCCAACCAAGCTTGAATCTGGTGGTAAACCCTCAAAAGATGCTGATGAGCAGCGTCTGAAGTAGGTGGAAGTTTTGCCAAATCAAAGTTTGACTTAAGCGACATTTTTCCGGTTAGTTAGAATGAACTGTTCTCCACTTTTCAGAAGGATTTCTTTGTCAATATCTTGCTTTGTAAAAATCTCAGCCTGAGCTTTAGATTCAGTTGATTTACGTATTAGGTCAGCTGCTTTTAACTTCCCTAGTCCATGGAAAGAAGATGTGTCGCAACCAGTTATGGAATGCGCAAAAAGCAGTGAAGTTCGCTGCTCAACATGTTGATGAATAAGAAAATCTACAGAGTATACTTTCGACACTGAAGATGGCTTTAAGTAGAAAATTTTGCCGTCATGTTGGGGAGCTAATGCCACAAGTAAAACTAGAAGATCTGTATCAGTTCCCACTACAACAGTGGTATTAACAGTTTGCGCATATTTAATTGCCTGACCGACAATGACAGTGTCGGCGTCATCTTCCGCAACAACAACATTTATACCTTCAACAGCACACCTTGTTGTAACTGCTTCTATTAATCTCTTTTTGTTCTGATGGTTTGCTAAGAAATCTGCTTGTTGTGTTGTGCAAACTGTATTTTCACCAAACAAAATTGTGTGAGAAAATTTCTTCGATGCTCTTCTTTCCTGTTCTTGCCATTTCGTAGTTGTAGAGTTGGAATACCCATCAAATACCACTGTCACTCTATTTCCATATCTACAAATTACATAGCTTAAATAGGACCCTACAATTTCTTTAAAAGTAATGTTTTTTTCCCCAAACCGCTGCGTGTAACAAATATCCACCATCTATCACAGAACAGCTTCATTTGCCTTGAAGTTTTCTTGAACAATTCCACCTTCAAATACCTTCATAAACGATGCTTTTGTACCTTTTCGTAGTATTGTCTTGTCAAATAATGAGGATGGGTGGGATCCTAATTCGAACTCAAAATAAGATTTCAACTTAACAGAGCTATCACAGACGCATAGTATTCTATTGAATATCTGCTGGGAGTTTATTGTAACCTCTTAAGACCTAACTTTGATAGACCTAAAACTCGCCTGTGTTGTAACCATATCCTTCCTGTGTAACTTTATTTCACTGAACGATTTTCCCACCATATTTTTCATTGCTTCCAAGCCAACTTCATATGATTCATCACAATTTACAGAGGAGTCGCATACCAGCCCAGTTGAAAGTGATATTAATCCACTAGTTCCACAATCAAAAAGATTGTGCTGAATTAACCAGTCTTTGAACTTTGACAAATCCTGTAAGTCTCTTGATTTGCGGCTTTCTCTCAATTCTACATGCTGCTCGTGGGTATTATAGTTTAATCCAAGAACACTTCTAAAGGCTTCACTTATCCGTAAGAATGAAGGAGCTTCTAGTACCCATTTATTTAAGGTGCTCTCAGTTATTCCTCGGCCATGAGTTAGACTTCCTATTGGTTTTAAAGATTTCATCAATGACTGCTCTAAACACATGTCACTCCAATTTCCAGACCAGAACTCATCTTTTCTTCTAATGGTGAAGAGACCTTTTGTCACAAAAAGATCGTACTCTGCCTCAGTCAGCTTTGATTTGAGTTTCTTTATTTCTTGGACATACATCTGAGCAGATTTTGCATAAGGAATGTGTCCAGCAGCATGAAAGTAAGGAACAATATCAGTGATAGTGTCTAGGTGCAATTTCCAGTTCACCGTTCTCTCTGCTAGGATAAAATTTAGCATTAGGTCGATTTGCTGAATTAGATTTAGCCAGAGCTTTGATGTTCTACTCTCAGACTTCTTTAAATTGATGAGGTCTGTCAGCTTTGCCAAGGCTGATTGAATGGATTTGTCATCACACGCAGTTGCTTGAGTAATATCACAGTGAGAAAGTTGGTCATAAACTGTTTGAACCTCGTTACAAAACACACTTGAACGTAACTCTTCATCTTCTGTCACTTTGTAAACAATAGCAGCATAGGTTAATATGTATGCTCTCACAGCTCTAACGAAGGCATGTCCAAGCGCCTGATGTGTCACTGCTAGAAGCGGCACCGCGCCGGCGGTGCAGTGTCCGCTACTGTTTAATCGCTCTCTATAAAGCAACTACGTCAATAAATAGCTTGACTAGATCCATCATATTGAAGCTAATTAAATTATCTATAAGTTTTGTTAAAGACGTTTCTTTCCACAATGTAAGGATAAAATGATATAATTGGTTAAAGTAAGTTTTTGTAACTAACAGAGGCATTCTTTTGCATGTATATCAGTATTACGGTTAAAGTAAGCTATACAGATAAAAATTTTTAATACATAATTTGTTTGCCATATTGTTAGGTGTAATATAAAAAAAGAATCACGTCTGTAACTTTATTAGTTTTCAAGCTATGAATATTTAACAAAAGTACTGCTCTTGCGATGTTTGGAAGGGGGTGGGGGGGAAAGCAAGAGGGGTGGGGGTCGGGACTTTGTCATTTTTTATTGTTTACCTTGTATACTAACACCCTGCAAAAATTCAGCTTTCCCCTAATTAGTTGCGACAAAGGGCATTTTTTTACCTTTATTGACTGGGCTATTAGTATCTGTCTGTCATTCAGTTTAGTAGTTTTTGTGCAACGACGAAATGGTTTTTAATTACAAGCAGTGAATGTTTTAACAGTCGTGGTTTGGACTGGAACTCTTGATTGTTTTGTTGGCTGATCCTACTCGTGCTACCTTGGTCATTATATAGGTAAGAAATTTAATAATATTTTGTTCTTTTTGGTAAATAATTTACTTACAGTTTTTGCTGTAATTAACTTAGAGGCTAAGTTAATTGTAGTGTAATTTGGCAAATTAAGAATTATTTAAATTAAACCACTGTCCACCGTACTATCGTTTCTTAATTTTTATTGATTTCAATATAGACCTTAACACACGTTATTAAAATGTGTCAAGTATAAATAGTTTATTGGGTTGGGTGAAAACTAAATACAGTAGAGTCTCGATTATCCGTCATAAACGGGCCGGCAGACGGTCGGATAATCAAAAATGACGGATAATAGGGAAACCCCAACCCCAAGAAAAAAGCTATTTAAATGTTTAAAACGTTATAATTATGTATAATACATTAATTTTAAACAACACACTCACACAAAAGGACACACGCGACGCGAAGGGTAGATGTTGTTGTTACAGTTGCACAATACTGACTAATTGGTGTGCATCTGTGCCAGTGACCTACGGATGTGTGGGTGGAGGTGAGGGAAGAAAGTGGATGAGTCAGTACAGGTAAGTTTAACATGTTTGTGTTACTTTTTTGGTGTTTAATAAATACATAGTTTAAAATTGATAATTGTGTGTTTTTTTACGTCAATACCACCTAACCTCCGAGTTTTTACGTATCCGAGGTGGCCTTGGTCCCAATTACACTGGATAATCGAGATTCTACTGTACGTCAATCACAATTATAATGTTGTAGTTATTACTATGTTGTACTAATGTTGTAGATATGGGACCAAAAACACCTTCCGGAAGCGAGTTCAAAAAAATTAGAAATAGAAAAGAACAAGATAACAAAAAATTAGCATCTGCACTAGGAAATTGGCTGAAGAATGAAAATACCAGTAATAACCCAGGTCCTTCTGAGCCTCAAATTCAAGACGAAGAAGTAGACGACGAAGAAGTTCATGGTAGAGAGACGCACACCGAAGACTTTTGTAAGAGTAATATGGTTTTGGAGGACCCCACTAGCCACATCACTCCCATTGAGATCGACAGTAACTTAGAAGAAAGTAGTGGAAATTGTAGTTCCCAACAAATAGAGTACGAAGATCCCAGAAAATGGCCGACAAATTTTAGATTGGACACAGTTCGTTGTAAAATTGTAGAAAAAGGCCCTCAAATGATTAATTTGGAAAACCACATGTTTCCTTGTTCTGATGATGGACGACGCTTCTCTCATAAATGGGTTTACAAAACTCTACCGAACGGGGAAAATGTGAAAAGGCAATGGTTATTGTATAGCCAATCTAAGGACGTCCTGTTTTGTTTCCCCTGTCTTCTTTTTTCAAAAGACGATA
>JAQJVL010008652.1:0-18964 GCA_035578905.1 Stictocephala bisonia
ATAGAAGTAACAAAAACTAACTTATTTATTATTGTTATAAACGGAAGTTATTCATTTACTTGTCACAAAGTGATTCAGTATTCAATTGTTAATGTTATGTAAAGTTGTGACTTATTTAGAATGTTACACAAGTAATTGTGTAAGTGTACCTCCCCTGAATATTTTTGTTATACACTTGGATCTTCATTTGATTACGATAAAACATCCCCATACACATACATTACACACTTGGAAGCTGCAAACTGCGTTGGTGTATCCAATCACCATCCCAATCGAAACCTACGATTAATTGGAACTGAAATGTAAAACATACCTTAATATACATATTAAAATTTTTTTTAAATAAATAAAAAAGTGCACAGATAAATTATGTAATGGTAATCGTAAACGGACCTTAGTAGATTTTCAAATGTTTGCAGGTAGGAGTAGTCATCTTCTACTTTAGGATACTGTTACAAGACTGGACATTGCTCTAATTATTATAAGTAATGAACAACATGCTAATGCTCAGTTTGTTAGTTGAGTACCTAAACCATCCACCTGTTGAGATGAATTAGGTGGGAAGAGATATCTTGAACACGTCATGTAACTTTTCAAACGGACAAAATAAATGAGATGATTATAAAGTTATAATAGTTTGATTAGTGCGATTTATTGATTTATAAATATGTACAACTGTTGTATCTTGTCACTTTTGATGACTTATTTTTTTTACAATATCCATGCTTTTATCTTATAAATGTACAAACATGTATAGGAAAACTATAATAGAATGTATTTGTATACAAATTTAAAAAGAAACTGGTTCGAAACATGCGTACCATTATGTTAATATTCAAAGAATTTTAATTTCATCACTTTATGACATACAAACTTTTTTTAATCTTATCCTCAAGTTGATACATTTGATAGACTTTGGAAATAAATTGGAAATTACAATGACTTTGGACTGATTCATATAACATCTTGTTACATCTCTTTGACATGATCGTAATATAGTTATTGAGTTTTATTCTCTTTTTAGGCAAATATATGTTATTAAAACAAATGTTTATATTTTATGCTATGGAACATTAACTATAGAAAAATCGATGTTCAAACTATCACCAAACGATTCACTGTCTAGCTGTAATGATATTGTTGGATATAAAAAAGATGTCCTTCTGGAATGATAAATGTGGTTCACGAAATCTATCACTACAATAGTTTTGCCCATTTTTACCTGCTAGTAACTATTAATACAGGTATTACCTATTAATACCTGTTTGGGTATGTTTTGGATTTTATAAGGTCATGGCTAAAAAGAATAGGCCCAACCTACACCCCGGGTAGTAACTCCACCATGAAAATGTATGTACAGAAAGAGAATTAGAAACACAACATTCCTACTTTGTAGTATCTTACTAGAGTATATGTGGCATAAAGGAAGAAGCATATCGGATTTTTGTCATATTCCATTTTACGTCTACCAAGAAAGATATCTGTGGAACTATACTCATTTGAAACATATAATCTGAACTTTTTATGGGACCGTAACATCATAAATAAAGATGGAGACATATATTTTATTTCGTTCGAATTCAGTTCTAGGCACGAATTGCACAGTTCGATATATCTTTCTATAACTTTAAGCTCATGCGTTTTTTCAAAGTGTTTCAAACAAATAATTAACTGTTCGTTTACTATTAAATTTTTACTTAAAGAAGAAAGAACGGAGGTCACATACAATAGTGTGCTGAATGTGCGACGAGTAATTGTGTTCTACTATTTATTAATTTACTTAATATAATTAACCAATCTAACACTTGTAGTCAAATACCTGCCGAAGCTGAAGGTCGAGGTGTCACAAACACAGCGATTTCAGATTAACAAAGAATGAGTTAGATTATCAGGAAGATAATGTTGACTTGGAGAATACTTTTTTTACCATAAATATAAACCGGGGCTTTAAAGATAATTAAATTAAACAATTTGTAAATTAAATTATAAAAAAATAAAACAAAGTATTTAAAAATATCGCAAATATTAAAAGCTGTAACTTTGATTTTTCCGTTTAAATGTTCCAGAATATCACAAAATCGAGATACTGGAATTAGGAACTGTGTCTTTCTGTGAAAATGTAGTGTTTGTAAGAATCGAAGGAAGTTTCTCTCTAGTACATAGTAATTTAAAAAAGTCAACATATAATATTTTTTTTTTTTTTAGTTTTTAATTATTTTAAAGTTTAGCTAAGATAACAAAATTAATTCAACTCACGGCTTTGTTGGAGAACTTTATAGAGAGTTAAAAAATAAAAGTAAATATTTTTATCGTACACGAAGGCCAATAACATCAATTCCAGGTGGCCATTTGTATTGCACGGTGTATTGGGGAGACAATAATAGTCCCATTTGTGTCCAACAAGATGGTTGGCCGAGGGTTAAGGTGCAGCCATTTATATAATACGCGGCTATTGCTGCAATATGTTTACATTTGTAAGGTTTATGTATTTTGGGGATATTAAGCCATAACAAATATATTTCTTTAGTTATATACATTTGAAAATATGTAATACTTTCTAAAACAAATGACATTGTTAGGGAATGCAATGTAAAATAAATGCTCTGTAGACGTATACCAAAATAATTCACCGTCATTCAACACGTGATATTAGATATTACAATGTTCTTAGCAGCAACGGAAAAACTTTTAATGATAATCGCAACCAACTGAGAGTGTTGTACGTTTTAATAAACATTTGAATAACAATTTATTTTTGTTTTGTAATTCAATTATGATTGCCTCTTAATTGCTCAATTGGATTGCAAAAGATATTTAATCCTTTATAACAATATATTAACCACAAACTATTTGAAATACTGATTCTTAATTATGTCCATTTTGAGCAGTGTTTGTGTGCCATAATAGTTTTGGAATTAAGTAATCGGTTATTACATTTTACTGATTATTCATATACTCATCTTCAATTGTATGTTTGTATTTCATATTTTTATCTTATAATACATATTTTAAAGAATACCTATAGTTATTTAAAACCCAAATATTATTACTGTCTTAAATTAAAAAATATTCCTAATCTGGGACGTGCAATATGGGTTTCCAGTAAATTTTAAGTTATATTTAATTGTTTCCAGTTAAATATTAATAGTTTAAATTCCAGGTAGAGTTCCAGGTAAATATCTCGGAACAGGAGCTTGTGGTGGCTGTATCAAGAACAACTGATCTCCAGGACCTCACGGCATCTTTGCTGAGACACTGAGACTCCACCCATCCATACGTGTCCAGTGGTAATGACCCTCCCAACCCACCCATACACGTCCGTTGGTGATGGAAATACACGTCCGTTGTTGATGGCCCTCCCACCCACCCAATACACGTACAGTGGTATTGACACACCACGCACCCATACACGTACAGTGGCATTGGCCCTGTATGGGGCTTGGCCCTTTGGCCCTTGGGTTACAAAGGCTCATTGAAAATATTCAAAGTCTAGTTTATGCCGAATTAATATAAGATTAAAATGACAGACCTTAATTATAATTACTGTACAAGATCGGTAAAGCTTATATTACACTGGGATTTGTATCACAAACTATGTTTGAACAGAGGATATTGTGGATTTATTTTTGATTAATATTTACGATCTTTGACTGGAAGGGAGGAACTATTTAGTATTAGGAGGCAAGGTTCACAAATAAATATTACGTTAAAAAATAATATTTATGATACCTATTTGATTTAGGAAATAATGTAAATAACACCTTATCAACGCGTATGCTGTAGATTATTGTAATGAAATAAGAACCGAAGCTTATTATAGTACAAATATCTTAACATGTGGTTTTTATGATATTTAATAAAAACTTCTTGAGACTTTAAAAATGTTTATGATGTCTCTATTACTCACTCTTAATTCAAGATCCTTCAACTTTCCTTCAGGTACTATATATCTGACAGGATTTACATTTTACTTTTTAATGGGAAATTAGTTGAATCGTATTGAAAATTTACAGGTTACTTTGACAAAAGTATCCTAGTAATTTTGAGCTTGATACGTTAAGATAGCGTTTACATTAAATACAAAAAAAATACATTACAATACGATCATATTTTATCCGTTGAAAGTTATGTTAATGAAAACTGTGTTTTACTCTTCAAAAATACTATTTAGCCCCATTTTACTTTTAAAAACTACATGCTGTTCCATCAGAGATTGTTTTAAAAAGTCAAACAAAATTATCAAAAAGAAATAAAAAATTCCAAGGCACAAAATGATGAACCCCATTTAAAAAACAGTCAGAATTGTTTTCAAAAAGCGCATGAGATGTCATAACAATTAACACAAAATGAGAACTTGTTCCGAAATTCATGAGAACACCAAAACTCAAAATGGAATGATTGACGATCCTATCAAAGTGGTAAGTGAATTCAACAATTTTTATTCAAAAGTTGCTGGCTCAGACAATTCATTGAATTCTCACAATCATGGTGAGGAACCATTGATAGGTCCAGTTACGTCAATGATCTTTTTTCCTGTGGTGGAGGAGGAGGTGGCCCGAGTCATTCAGGATCTCAAACAAAAAAGGTCCAGTGACACGAACGGCATGTAAGTGTGGTTAATAAAAAATGTTTCAAGCATATTTTGACATAAAATTGATCAACTCATAATTGGAACAAAGTTGAGCTGTCAGCACTGAAGAGAGCAATAATGATTCCAACTTTCAAAAAAGACGACCCCTGCAACCCAAGCAACTATCATCCAATTTCCATCTTCCCAATTTTTAGCAACATTAAAAAAAGTATTCTCAAAAACTATGAACAATTCTGGACAACTTAAAAAATCTTTGTCCTAAACAGTTTAGGTTCAGAAAAAACACATAGACTAATGATGCTGTTACGCATCTCAATCATAATGTTGTTGATGGCCTAAGCTTTTGACCCATCCAAAGCTTTTAACTGTGTACATCATGTGACACTCCGGCTCCAGTTGTGGACATGTGGTATTCGGGGCTGCCACACGATTGCCTCTCGTCTTATCTGAAAGACAGGGATCAATGTATGTAGATTACGAATGCTAGATCAGGTAAAGTTTAAATGCCCTATGGTGTCCCTCAGGGCATTTATATTAGGCTCAGTTATTTTTCTCTTTTATAGCAACTGGTTGAACTCTTCTATACATAATGAAAATGTGATTCAATACGCTGATGACAGATTTCTCTGTATCATATAAAAATCTAAACACCAACTGTAATGAAGTCTTTCATAGAATCAAACTCATAAATTCAACACTTTTCAAAATCAACCTGAAAACAAGCAATTCTAAATCAAACCTGATAAATGTTTTTTCAGCAACAAAAAATCAAGAGAATCGACTCGTGGTGATGTTGGATGACATAGCTCTGGGAGAAACTGAATCCATCAAGTTCCTTGGGATTTGCTTTGATTAAGGGCTGGCACGGAGCGATCATGTTGATAGGGTCTGATCAAAGGTTCCTTCAGTCATTTTTGTTTTACCCAACATTTAAAATTTAAGTTCTGTGTGTAAATTAAAAACTGTCTTTTTTGGTCGGATATAACTACATTGTTGTGCTATGGCCTGAAATCGTGGGGCAACTTTTCTAAATACAACCTTGAAAGAACATTTAGAGAACAAAAACAAAAAACCCGTCAGAATTCTTTCAAAATAAAAATACAGATATTCCTGCATAAATGCCTTCAGGAAGCATGAGTTGTTGACTCTGTCCTATGTATATGTTCTTCAAGCCACCCTGTTCTATCGACAGAAAATGGGTGTATTGGTGCAAGGCATGGTCGTTCACCAATATGAGACAAGAGGCAGGGAAACAACACAGAACGACAGCGTTTCAACACATGCCGTCACAAGTTGGTGTCAGGATAATTAATAGGCTCCCGAAGAATTAAAAACATTAAATGATTTTAAATGATTAGAAATGATTCTAAGCTCGCTTAAAACACATATTGGTGTCAAAGGCGTTTTAGTCTATATAGGGTGTCCGGTAAGTACTGACCAAAATTTCACGAGGTTATACTATAGGTAAAAACAAATAATTTTCATCATATAACATATAGCCCCATCTTGCTTACTTTTCTGTCTATCTGTATGTATGTGTTTTTTAGAAATAATTTATATCTTCAAAATGGTTTGAGATATCAAATTGAAAATTTGTACATTTACTGACCTTTTACATATAAAATAAAAGTTTCAAAATTGTATTATTTTTATAAAAAAAATGGCGTCAATTTAAAATGTTCAAAGCATGTTATAGAAAAATGATACGACACATATAAAATAGCCCCGTTTAATACAATAATTTTGGTAACAGGTTTATTTTTCTAGAATAAGTTAGGGAACAAATATAGTTCCAACACGATGGGGCCCCGGCCCACTTTACAAATGCAGTCACACAGCACTTTAACACAGTTTATGGCAATCAATGGATCGGACGCGGTGGTCCTGTTCCTTGGCCCCCAAGATCCCCGGATCTCACTCCAATAAATTTTTATGTTTGGGGACACATGAAACAATTGGTGTATTCTACTCCTGTTCCGGACGCCATGGATTTGGTTGCTCGCATTGTTGAAGCTGCTGCAGTAATTCAGGAGCAAAATCCTTTTGCACATATCCAGCGGTCAGTTTTACAGTGATTTACACTGTGCAATCAGCAGAGAGGAGGCCACATTAAGCATTTACTTTTGAACTCATAATTATGTATTGTCACTTGTTGTTTCTTTTATTTCACATGTGTTTTACAGTTCAGGAAGTATTAAGTGTTGCCTGTTGTGACATGAATTCTTCATCATTATTTGAAAACACATTGGAATTTTGAATAAAACGCACACCTTACTTGAAAAATCTTACTTATTTCTGTAACAACTTATTGTAGAAAAATAAATCTGGTACCAAAATTCTTTTATTGAACGAGGCTATTTTATATGTATCTTGTCATTTTTCTATAACATCACTCGTTTTAAAGTTATTAGGCTTTGAATATTTTAAATGGTCACCATTTAATTTATGTAAATAATATAACTTTGAAACTTTTATTTTAGATGTACAATAATAAGATCAGTAAATTTTCAAAGTTTCAACTTGATATATCAAACTGTTTTGAAGATATAAATTATTTTCTAAAAAAACATACATAAGATAGACATAAAAGTAAGCAAGATGGGACTATACATTATATGATGAAAATTGTTTGTTTTGACCTATAGTATAACCTTATAACATTTTGGTCGGGACTTATGGGACGCCTTGTATATGAGTTAATAATGGGCCACTGGGATGAAAAAGTTTGAAAATATAGTAGGGAATAAAAACCAGTTGGAATATCAACTGCCATAATTTAAGTGATGTTCACAATATTGTCCAATTCTTACTTATTTACTACTATTATTTATTTACAGATTATTTCATGGTTGACGTGGATACTTATATTATTTTTGTATAGAAATCTTGATGAAACAAGCAAGGCAATTGTTTGTAACAACTGTTTAAATGTATAAAAGTTTTATTACTATAATAAATATTATTATGAACTAAATAAGATAATAGTATATAAGACTCCAGTTAAACTACAACAGTAAAATAAAAGTTTTACTCAGTAAAATATTTGATGTTTTAAATAACAGTCGTATACTAAAATAAAGGTCGCACTCAGCAAAATCAAAGATAGTGTAAATGTAACCATAACAAGGAGGCTCAGTATCGTCATATCTGGGATCGATGGAACTGATTGCTTGTCACAAGGGGAGTATTTGTCCTGGGGCGATTGGAACAGCAATCCTGGCAGTACTCCATACAGTGTGTGTTTGTATTGACACGCCCCTCAGCGGTTTTGGAACAACTCTTGAGGGAGATGGATTTGATGTTTTCTGGTTTTGAGCTGTGAATGTTTGTTACAAGCCACACATTGTTGCATTGGCGATTGTTGAACATTTGATTGATTAAATTAAATTACAGTTTTTGTCTATAAAATACGTATTATTACCAGCAAATACATTATTTGTTAATAAAAACGTAGTTTCAGCTCCACCTGGATTGTTGAGTATATATAACTCATATTATAGACAACACAAATAATAAAATTAAACAAAGATGAAGACGAACTTTGGTAAGCCTATCGGACACGCACATTCAGGAACCGAGGTGGCAGACAGACTGGTGGTTAACTACATCATGCATTACGTCACATCTCTTCCCCAACTATTCTATCTCTGAGACGTTTATCAGCTAATAAAGGAGTCGTCTTGTGACCAAGAATATTTTTGATAATGTAGTAAGAATTAAATTTGAGTGTTTAATGTCCTGAATATGGAATTTTTATTCCCAAACATACAGTCAACATGTCAACTTTTTGGAACTGATAGACAGGTTTTGTATTATTTTAGTCATATACACAGTTCCGTGGCTAAAACCATGAATTTTATTTAATTCTAACGCCAGTCAGGCACAATTAGCTATTCAATATATAAACATAAAACTAAAACTAGCCATCACAACTTAGAACATAAAGTTTAACAAAGCCTGTCTAAGATACGACATAAAACCCAACGTTGTCCAAATTAGGATAAAGAACACTTCTTATGCAGCCAAACGAACACTATCCACTGCTGAGAAAATATGGCTTAATAAAGGTATAAAGCAATTATTTCGTAAAAATGATCTGCTCAATTCACTGGTATGCAAGGAATGTCTTGAACCTTCCAACAATACACAACCAACCGTTTTACATAGTTTACTGAGTGAAATAAACAAATCAATATCTTACATAATTATAAATAAAAAAGCAAACATAAAAAACATCAGTACCACTGTACGTGTATGGGTGGGTGGGTGGGTGGGTCAGTACCACTCTACGTGTATGGGTGGGCGGAAGGGTCAGTACTACTGTACGTTTATGGGTGGGTCAGTACTACTGTACGTGTATGGGTGGGTCAGTACTACTGTATGTGTATGGGTGGGTGGGTGGGCCAGTACCACTGCACGTGTATGGGTGGGCGGGTAGGTCATCACCACTGCAAGTGTATGAGTGGGTGTGTGGGTCAACACCACTATACGTGTATGAGTGGGCGGGTGGGTCATCACCACTGCACGTGTATGGGTATGTAAGGTTTACAAAACATTTCTGCACTCCAATTAGTTAAGCAAAATATTTATTGATTAATCATTTCTACTCCCCCATTAGAATGATTAACACCAGTACCACTGTATGTGTATTGGTGGGCGGGTAGGTCAGTACCACTGTAAGTGTATGGGTGGGTGGGTGGGTCAGTACCCCTGTGCGTGTATGGGTGGGTGGGTGGGTCAGTACAACTGTAAGTGTATGGGTGGGTGGGTGGGTCAGTACCACTGTGCATGTATGGGTGGGCGGGTTGGTCAGTACCACTGTATGTGTATGGGTGGGTGGGTGGGTCAGTACCACTGTGCGTATATGGGTGGGCGGGTGGGTCAGTACCACTCTATGTGTATGGTTAGGCGGGTGGGCCAGTACCACTGTACGTGTATGGTTTTGCGGGTGGGTCAGCACCACTCTATGTGTATGGGTGGGTGGGTGGGTCAGTACCACTGTAAGTGTATGGGTGGGTGGGTGGGTCAGTACCACTGTAAGTGTATGGGTGGGTGGGTGGGTCAGCACCACTGTGCGTGTATTAATAACTACTCCACAGTACACTGCCCCCCCAATGCCACTGTATGTGTATGGGTGGGCGGGTGGGTCAATGCCACTGTACGTGTATGGGTGGGCGGGTGGGTCAATACCACTGTACGTGTATGGGCTGGCGGGTGGGTTAATATCACTGTACCTGTATGGGCGGGCGGGTGGGTCAATATGACTGTACCTGTATGGGTGGGTGGGTGAGTTAATACTATTGTACGTGTGTGGGTGGGCGGGTGGGTCAATACCACAGTACGTGTGTGGGTGGGCGGGTGGGTCAATGCCACTGTATGTGTATGGGTGGGCGGGTGGGTCAATGCCACTGTACGTGTATGGGTGGGCGGGTGGGTACAGAACCCTAAAAATACCACTGTACGTGTATGGGTGGGTGGGTGGGTCAATTCCAATGTGCGTGTAAGGGTGGGTCAATACCACTGTACGTGTATAGGAGAGTGGGTGGGTCAGTGCCACTGTATGTGTATGGGAGGGTGGCTGGGTCAGTACTACTGTACATGTATAGGAGAGTGGGTGGGTCAGTGCCACTGTATGTGTATAGGAGGGTGGGTGGGTCAGTACTACTGTACGTGTATATCATTATGTCATAGTTCGTATCTCACCGGTGTTACACACGCACACATTGTTATTTGTATCACGCGTGATACATCCGCACAGTGCACATAGATATCAAATTTCACAGTTTTATACAAATTATGTACATATATACAACTCCACCCCCTCCTATTGTTTTACACTTTATTGCTGAGTGTGGTATAGGTCAAAACAACCTGTAGGGCACAAGCCAGCTCGTCAATATCACTGTGCGTGTATGGGCGAGCGGTTGGGTCAATATCACTGTACGTGTATGGGTGGGTCTAGTATCACTGTACGTGTTTGTGTATGGGTGGGCGGGTGGGTCAATATCACTGTACGTGTATGGGTGGGTGGGTGGGTCAATACCACTGTATGTGTACGGTTGGGTGGGTGGGTCAATACTTCCTATGCTCTCTGTGGTATGGTAAAACACAATTTTTGAAGTACATTTGTGTCTTTCTATCCTTCGAACTGGGACTAATTTGACACCGGTTACGTTTAGCGTTTGCACCTGCAGCTTGAGGACGAGATCTACAACAATACCGTCTGGCTGACCTTTCCAGTAGAACACGGTTAATGTGTTCGTCACTAAACAGATTCATATTGTTTTAAGTTCACAATAATAAATGCACAAAAACCCAAAGAAACATATAATTGTAAATGGCCTACTTTTCTACCCTAGAACCTTAAATAAAACAGAGATCATAACTAATTGACAGGGACGAATGATCGATTATTGGCAAAGTTTTAAACTACAACCTACCACAGTCAGGCAAGAAAGGTGTTTTAACGAATTTATTAAGCTGAAATAGCTATTATAGCCATACCATTCATTTGGCCTTCATGCCACGTCTCAAAATGTATGGCTGCTTTCAAGAAGACTAGGGGATAAAAATTTACCTACTGTGAATTTAGGAGGGCCATTGTGCAGTCATACTTTGTAATGCATGGAAAAATCCCGTATAAACATGTTACATGTGGCTCACTTCTTGTATGCTGTTCGGCTTAGTTCTTTGGCTAATAAACCTGTTAGAGAGAACTGTTCCCAATACATATCGTCCTCCGGCGACAATAACGTCACAACTCAAAAATGGTCGATTTTGAGTTAATGCTATATTCAGATGGCCGGTGGTGCAAGCTATATGGGAAGAAGACTGACACTTTTCTAGTTCCATTGATCGCCGCTTGGGAGCAGTTGTGTCACTCTTGTTGAATCCTGGTTTCCCGCCGTCTGTGCCAAGAACAGTGTCACTTTAGACTTTGTGCAGGGTGGTTGGTGCTGACGGTTGCGGAACAACGACACTTTTAGAATTGAGACGCTCTTCTTAAAATGTTTTAAGGTAAATGTTATTGCTTCATTGTCATAACTAGAAATGTGTCTTTCTTCCTGACTATAACTATGTTTAGTATAAAAAAAATACACTTTATTTATTCCATTATTATAATTCTGTTGTTATTTATGGATGAAAATGCAATGCTACTTCTAACTTGCTCCGTTGTTTTTGTGTTGTGTCGTTATTTACGAACGAAAATGTAATGCTACTTCTAACTTGCGCCATTGTTTTTTTGAGTTATGTCATTCTTTCTGCCAGGAAATAGCGAACAATTTATGGTTGGGCCAAGGTTAGGTTAGGTTTTATACGGCTTTATTACGGATTCTACACCATTTTGTTTGGTGTCTTTCAGATGACGTCATCAAGGGCCAAACAGATTTATGAAACGCCATTGCTAAATTTAATGAAAGCAATAACAAGCGCAAGTTAGAAGATGTAAAATGTTTAAAGGAAGAAACCCGTGTAGATGTTAAGACAATTTGTTTAGAGATTGAAGATAATATGACAATAATATCAAGGCAGGATACGATCAACTTTCTTGACGACAAGGAGTTAAATAATGAAAACAAAGAGAAGCTCCAACTAGTAGATTTCAACTGCGTACAGGAAGAAACCCATGTACAAGCTAAGGATATTTTGGGGAGTAAAGATAATGTGGCAATAATATCAATGCCGGATACTATCAACTATCTTGATGACAAAGAGTTGAATGATAAGACAGATAATAAATATACACCTTCTTGTTCATTTTGGGAAGCAGACAAAGTATCTGGTAGCCATATGAAGTTAAGGTTGCATCGCAGCCAAAAACCTAGAAATCATCAAGATTTATTTAAGGAATTTTCCACAGGGGAAGAAAGTTTCGATGATTCTGATGCTGGCCCCATTTTACTTGTAATTTAACTGACGTTGATTCATCCTTTGATAATAGTAGTTTGTTACAAAATAATGAACCAGAAGAAGAACCAACTCAAGAAAATGAGCAAAATTGTTTGTTAAAGAACTGTAAAAAAAAGAAAACAGACCCAACAAAGTGGAAAAAGAATGTAAAAAAAGAGAGTAGAAATAAAGGAAAAACATATTTATCGAACTCTAAACATCCTACAGTGGTAAGGCCACGAGCTCTTCAACAGCCATGCAATGAAATGACATGTAGACTTAAATGTTGTACTAATGTAAACCCTCAGGCTAGGAATGTTATATTCCAACAATACTGAGGCCTTGGACACTTACAGTTGCAATGAGAGTTTATAGCAAAGATGATAACTGATGTAACACCACAGTATAGGTATTAAAGGGAAGGTAGCACAAGAGATTTCAATCACGCTTTTTACTTTTATGTTGAAGGAAAGAAAATCAGTGTCTGTAAAACGTTCTTTAAAGCAACTTTAAACATTACCGATCGTACAATAAGAACAGTTCTTTCTTAGAATAATGATGGGTTTCTTGAAGCAGATGGGCGAGGAAAGCATGGTAATCATAAAAAAGTTGATTTGGAAATTAAAGAAGGAATCCGCAGTTTTATTAACAGAATTCTTCGAATAGAAAGCCATTACACAAGGTCAAAAAGTACAAGAGAATACATTGAAGGCGACAAGTCCATTGCTAGCATTTACAGAGATTATGTGCAAGATTGTGCAGAAAAGAAGGTTCCTTGTGGTAATTCAATAATGTTTCATCGCATCTTTAACTATGAATTTAATATTTCATTCTTCTCACCAAAAAAAGACCAGTGCGAGCTATGCACAGCCTACCATAATGCTGAACATGAAGAAAAGGACACCCTTAAAGAAAAATACAGTGTTAATTTAAAAGAAAACGAATTATCTAGAGCTGAAAAAGAAAGAGATAAAGAGTTAGCTAAAGAGAAGGACAATCATCTAGTGGTTGGAGTAGTTGATCTACAAGCTGTTTTTCTATCACCCAGAGGTGAGGTTTCAGTTTTTTACTACAAATCTAAGCTTAAAAGCTATAATTTAACAATAACTGAGCTTAACTTAAGTAATGTAGAATGTTTCTTTTGGCATGAGGGCGAAGGAAACAGAGGAGCAATAGAAATAGGATCTTGTGTTTTTAAATTTTTACAGACTATTGCAGATATGAAAAATGATGATGACCTAGAAGTCATCTTTTACTCAGATAATTGCTGTGGTCAGCATGGTCAGAATATGTAGGTATAATATGATCTGCTAAGGTAACTGGAAAACCTTACAAAGTAAGGGAAATGTGCCATAAGGACTTTATAGATTGGCCGAAAGTGATTAAAAAGATAGGTAAGAATTTCACAAAAATCTCAAAAAGGCACAAAGAGGAAACCATTGAAAGCGAAGATGCAACACCACCTAAAAATAATACAAAAGGAAAGGACATTGATCCTGACAAAATTAAATTGTGTGACATTAAAATTTTCAAGGTTGTAAAGAATGAACCTTGTGTGCTCTTTGTGAAAACATCGTACGAGCAGATGGTGTTCCTAAAAATTGAAGTTGCCAAAGATAGAAAAAAGGTACCTTTAACTAAAAAATCAAGGTCATCACAGAAGGTACCTAAGAAAATAAATAAAGTTGCCAAAGAAGGAAGAACTGCAACTAGGAAAAGAATTGAAGTTGCCAAAGAAGAAAAAGAGGGACGTATAGAAAGAGGCCAACAGAAATCTGAGCCATTAAATTTCAGAAATATCGTATGCCCTCCTGCATACGAAGAGAAACTGGTTATTGGGGAAAGAAAAAAAAAAGGATATCCAAGATCTAATCAAAGCAAACCATGTTCCTAAAGTTCATAGCAGTATTATAATTCCATTTTTCACTAAGACAGGAAGAATGCCTGGTACTAGTTACAATTTTGTTGTAATAATTTCAAACTAATGTGTTCATTTTTTTTGACTTTAATTATTATTAATAAAGAAAATCTTCCATAAGAACAAGTGTTATTGTTTCTGTTCTCCTTTTACTCATTTCTAATATTATTACTATTACTATTCCAACCCAACTAAAAATTGTTATAGCATTCCAGTCTTTATTTTTTTTTTAGATTAAGTTGATTATTATATACATGGCATGGTACAAATATATATTTACAATATCCTACTAAAGGTGTCATATATTTTTAAAGCGTAAATGTACACCTCCGATATTGCATGGCGATTTGAATTTTTTTTTTTTTTGGCTCTACTGAACATTTTACTTTTTTGAGTTATGACGTTATTATCGCCAGGGGACGATATGTGTTAAGAGTAGACAATAGGTGTTGAAGCGAGACCCACTTTTCTGGCCTCTGATTGGTCGAGAGCGGTCACGTGACCGGATCCAAGATGGCGACCGGAAGTGGATCCAAGATGGCCGCCGGAAACGGAGGCAGTGGTACCAACCCCCGTGGGAATTTTCCCTCCCAAAATTTCCCTCAAATTCCATAATTTCCCTCCAAATTCCCACATCATACTATATAAAATACACTCTTAACCTAACTTTTTCCATGTTATACTATATAAAATTCAATGTTTACCTTGTTATACTATATAAAATACACTAACTTTTATCATGTTATACTATATAAAATTCACTGTTAACCTTGTTATACTATATAAAATTCACTTTTTTTGTCCAATATGGTGTCTTTTTCCATGTTATACTATATAAAATTCACTGTTAACCTTGTTATACTATATAAAATACACTCCTAACCTTTCCCTCGTTATACTATAATAAATACACTTTTAAACTTCGATTATTACCGTCGGCTACCTTCGTACGCTCTTAGCCTACGATATACGCGTCGTCTGCTGGTCTGGCGCGCATGCGCGGGGACTTGTGCTCGGTGGACAAGCGCGTTACGTCACCACTCATACAGCGGCTGCGAAACTCGGGTATAGGACTCCGGGCGCCAGACTGGTTTTCCTGTCGCGACACTCAAGGTTGCCCTTGACGGGCATGCGTGGGAACTACCAACAGCTGTGCGCGGGATGACGTAATCGGAGTTTCAAGTCTGGACAGGCGCGTGATCCAAATGCTACGTTCTGATTGGTTGCCCCCTCCCCCTCCCCCTTCTCTCCCTACTTCACTCAACAACACAAGTAATCTTTCTCACTTCTGCTCTTGCGCTCGTACTGATCAGACGTGTCTTCACTTTGCTCCTACTCGATATTAAATACAATTATCTTGTAATTTATATTTTGAGCACCGTTCTCTGTACGGTATTTTGTGCCCTTTGTTTTACTTTAATTTAATAATTAATTTTTAATCAATTTAAAGTAAATTTAATTGCATCCTAACCATGGAATCCTTTGCCATTAACGATAACCTAGTCACCATTTCCCGTCGATTCGACACTTCCGGTTCCAATCTCCTTAACGTACTTACTGAACATAAAAATAAAATTATGTCCGAAATAAATAAACACCTAAACAGGCTCGGGGGAGTAAAATGGTACATCGCGGTTCAAATTAAATTCACCAAAACAATAAACAACGAAGAAATGACTACAACTCCCTTCTTTCACGGTAAAACCCGTCCTTTGCTACCTTCCGATTCTCTAGATACTCAATACTCTGAAGCTACCGACAAAATTTTAGAAAGCGTGGCTAAGTGGGTTAGCCAGGGTAGTGGGTGGGTACTTGAAAACGTTTTACGTCTAGATTTGTTCATTGTTAAATTTCAACCTTTGTACGCTTCTTCTTACATACCCACCCCGAAAAAAATCTCAAACTCTATGCATGGAATTATAAATATTAAGAACGACGATCAAAAATGTTTCCTGTACTCTGTACTTGCCCATTTGTACCCAGACCGACATAGGCGAATAAGCTATTACAAAAAACTTGAAAATAAATTAAACATGTCTGGGATTAGCTATCCTGTCAAAATTACCGATTTAGATAAATTTGAAAAACTGAACCCCGCTTTATCCGTAAATGTATTTGGATTTGAAAAAGACGAAATTTACCCTTTACATATAACCAAAGAAAAATTTAGAGCTCACCACATTAATTTGTTACTACTGACTACTGACACCACCTCCCACTACTGTCTGATTACCAACTTATCCCGACTTTTAACCCACTTGACTAAACACACAAATGCATCTTACTACTGTGACTACTGCCTACACAGATTTTCCTCCCAACTACGACTTACTAACCACTTACCTTTGTGTTCACCACACGGTGCACAAAAGACTAGACTACCAACTGACGACGAAAAATACATGTATTTCAAAAACTACACACTTACTCATAAAGTCCCCTTCACTATTTACTGTGACTTTGAGTCCTTTGTCGTACCTATCTCTACTTCAATTAACGACCCATCTACTTCACACACGACCAACACTGCCCATCACGTCCCCTCTGGTTTTTGCTACGTAATTATTGACAGTGATGGCAAACCAGTAAAACAACCCAAAGTCTATAGCGGCCCCGACGTTGTAGATACTTTTCTAAATTGTTTGATTGCAGAGTCTAAAGAGCTCTTACCAATTATTCATAAAAACATTCCTATTAAAATGACTCCACAAGACAAAATTATTTTCCAAAATGCTACCACCTGTCACCTTTGTCAAAAACCTTTAGACGGAGACAAAGTAGCCAATCATAATCATTTAACGGGTGAGTTCTTGGGACCCGCCCACAATTCATGTAACTTAAACTACCAAGTACCTAAACACATTCCAGTCTTTTTCCATAACCTCAGAGGTTATGACTGCCACCACTTGATCCAAGGGCTAGGCAAATTCAAAAAAGAAAAACTGTCATGTATCGCTACAACCAGTGAGCGGTACATTTCAGTCACCCTTGAATCTTTACGATTTCTGGATTCCTTACAGTTCCTAAACGCCTCTTTGGACACACTCGTGTCCAACTTAGTTTCTGACGGGGCTTCCAAATTCAAAATTTTAGGGCAGTGTATGACCAACACAGACTTACTACTACGAAAAGGTGTATTTCCATACACTTACATGACAGACATAACTAAATTTAACGAGACCCAACTTCCTCCCAAGGAGGCGTTCTACAATGACTTGACACAGACTGAAATTACTGACGAAGACTACACACACGCACAGACTGTGTGGAATACTTTTGTTATGACTTCAATGAAACAGTACCACGACCTTTACCTACTGACTGTCACGCCTGTCCGCATAAAACTTTGCTAGCTCAGGGAGAAGGGGTGGGGTTCTTCTAAGAGACAGGCCAAGTATAAGGGAAAAGTTTTAGTAGCTATAACCCATTTAAATTTTTCCAAGTTCATCAATAGTAGCCAGGGATTAGGGCGCCACCTTGTTGACCTAAGAATGGCAGGACTCCAACAAGGAAACTTTCCTGCAATGTCCTTTCTCATCTTCGGCCAATAGAAACGTAGTTGCATCCTCTTGAAGGTCTTCAATACGCCTTGGTGTCCACATGTTGGTGGGGCGTGGCAACCTTCAATCGCCATAGATCGCAATTCTTTAGGTAATACCAGTCGCCAAGTATCTTCATCGAGTGATGGGCCAAGCCCTTCAACTTTCTTCCAAAGTTGCTTGCCTTCAATACGCCACTGACTATAACTGTCACATTGCTCTTTAACTCTTTTCAACATATTGTTGTACCACCGATCTTTCACCTCATTTGGTATTTCCATAACTGCAAACACAGTAGGCTGTTCAGGGCTTTTCTCCTCTTCAGAAATAGGCATGGAGCGGGACAACATATCTGGGACAATATTTTCCTTACCCTTACGATGGACTAGTTGAAAATCATAAGATTGCAAACGTGTAGCCCATCTAGCTAAACGTCCAACCGGATCTTTAAGGTTATTTAACCACAACAAACTATAGTGATCAGTGATCACTGTGAACCGGGTGTCTTCAACGTACGGTCTGAATTTCTCAATGGCCCAGATTACAGCTAGGCACTCGCGCTCAGTAGCAGAGTAGTTCTGCTCTTGTCTTGTTAGAGTTCGGCTGGCATACGCAACCACCACCTCGCCTTGTCCACTACTCTGGCTAAGGACGGCTCCCAGACCATAGCCTGAAGCATCGCATGAGATAATGAAAGGTTTAGTGAAGTCAGGGCATGTCAAGATTGGAGCAGAGATTAAACAAGCCTTAATGTCCTGAAATGCTTGGTCAGCCTCTTGAGTCCACTCAAATTTTGAACGTTTTCTGAGGAGAGACGTGAGTGGGTACATTCTGCTGGCAAAATCTAGAATAAATCTTCTATACCACGATGCGGTTCCACACACTTGGCGGACTTCCTTCTGATTCTTAGGAACTGGAAGGTCCACAATGGCCTTCACCTTCTCTGGGTCGACGTGTAGACCCTCTTTACTAACTACATAGCCCAGGTATTTTAACTCACTTCTACAAAATTTACATTTTTCTTGA
>JAQJVL010008653.1:0-18944 GCA_035578905.1 Stictocephala bisonia
AGATTCAACAATTCTAAACCAGATTGGTTTATTGTACTGGAGAGAGTTCAACACATTCTGAAAAAGTATTTATTTATGATATATTTTCATAAATTTTAATAATGGTCATTTTAATATTATGTTCATTTATTTATTTCAGTAAACCTTTTGATACAATAATAGTTTACGATCAGGAATATGATATTTGCGATTCAGACCATTAATAACTTTTTGAACATTTATAGATTATATTATGGTATGTTACAGTTTTTATTCGACTTAATTGATTATCAATTTCTATAGTCATCGTTGCTGAGATAATAGTTTGAGATTTTGTATATAAACTTCCTAAAAATAAATATTCAGTTAGGTCTATTAAATAAATATTTGATTGAATTATTTAAAACTCTCCTTCATAGACAGAATTCCACGTTCGTCACCATGGTTTGTGGTTTCCGTATTTCTACGCACCATGGAGGTATATTCACAATAAATATGCATATTTTACGTAAATACATGAAGAATTCTCCTTCATATGATATTTGTATTAAATCTTTGAAGGTGTTCGCGACAGCAAATCTTTTACGATAATTTGTTAGCATAAGTAATGACAAATTCTACAAGTAGCAAATTCGGACAAGAAAAATTGTTTATGATAACTGTGTTTTTAAAAAAATCGCATTATTGTACTGGTGGAGAGTTCCAGCACATTCTGAACAGCAGTTGGTTATTTTCATCATATAAGATTAGTAAGATTTTATTTCTGGTCCTACTTCATAAGGTACGTATATTTGACGTTTGTAGGCCTACTTTTTTTAATAATAATAAATAGCTTTATTTTCTCAAAAGGATACGTACAGACATACACATTAGATTTTCATATAAATATAAAATACAAAAGGTTAATACGAACCCTGATAAGACAGTCCAAAAACAGTTAAATTTAAACACCTACCAGGTCTGACCTTCACAAATCATATAAAACGCAGATAACAAATGGAGAAAAACAAAGCAGAAATCTTCAAGGCAAAGACTGTTTGGAGTTTTTTTTTTTTTTTTTTTTTTTTTTTTCCATTGTATCCTTAACTCTTCTAAATCCACATTACGATACAATACAACATAAAAATAATAGTGACACTCCCTAATTTTATTTTTAAAATAAACTGTACAATACATCATGTTTTAAACAATGGAAAAGCTAATTCAATTTTTTTTCTTTTCCAATATTACTCTCACAAAGTAGTTCTTTTTCAATATTACTCTCACAAAGTAGTTCTTTTTCAATATTACTCACTTGTAAGTACTTTATATGCTACGTAAACTTTACGTATATTTGTATCTGTAAGATTTTATTTAAACTTTACATTGTGTATTTTACGTTTATATTTGTAGTATTTCATAGGCTACGTGTATTATATACTATTCAAACTCTATACCTATTATTATTTACTCTTTAGTTTCAAATGGTTATTTTTTTGGTTACTCCATAATCCAAAAAAAGTAAGTCAGTGTTATCACAAACACCCATTACTAATTGGCAAACAAATTGAACCCGGCCGAGTTACTTGATTTACAACTAGACTAATTCCCCATTCCCCAGTCAGTCAGTAAGACTGGCGATCAGTTTGATGATACGTTCTGCTTTGTATCATGTTTATGTGAACGACTGTGTATTGGCAGTAGGTGTAGCTTCACTCCCAACTCTCTCTGAATAGTGTATAGATATAAATCTGCATATAAAGAAATACATAAATAATTATCACGCAAAATCTAGTAAATAGTCCAACATTTATGGGACACCTATTCGAAAATCCCTTCAAAAACTGAAGTTTATCCATCTTATTTCTTATCTTTTGAGGATTATTCTCAATAGAGAATCTTTTTCTTTTCGTTTATCGGGCCTAGCCTCTCTCACGCCTAAATAATGTGACAGAAAATCTAGCAGGAGTGGCCGCTGGTCCTTAACTCGGATCTTTAGTAATAGAACCTTACTTTTTTAATACTCATTAGTGAGGTACTCGGATCAGCCCGCCAGTAGCTACAAGGCCACCAATACTTTCCTCGACTGTACTCTGCGCACGTCACTCAGACGTCAAGGTCTCTCTCAGCCCACCATGGGAATGACTCCTCGAGGCCATGGGATGCCCAGTCTCATGGTGCACAATCACCAAGCTCCGTCCACTAGTACCTCTACTAGGATACATCGTATTTCTGTAAACCTGTTGTAAATAATATAATGGCAGTAGTTGTATGAAGTTTTCTGGTACTAATTAGTAATTACTAAACAAATGTTGCCCTGAATTTGAGGGAGGCCATTATTGGATACTTGTCAGGGATTTATTACCTAATTAAAATATATAAATAAGCATTATTTTTATGTAAGAATAGTTACAGATTTTATTAAATTTAAGAAAAAACAACGTTAGTGTAGCCTACTCTCATGTCACATACCACTGGCGTAGGAACAAAAAACAAAAAAGTACAGACTGAGATTATTGACAGATATATTTAGGAGTCAAAGTTAATCCTCGAATGAATAGCTTAAATTATTTCGTCATAGGAGTATAGGCTACAGGTTTTATAAAATACGTAATTCCAACTTACTACGCCTAGTTGTACGGTTCCCGCTGGCCGTAGTCGGAGCAGACAGATTCTTCAAAAAATACCACAAAACTGTTTTCTTCTCTTTTTTAACGGTATCTTTCAGGTTGTGGTCATGAGGAAAAGTTACTCATCGACATCAGTCAATTGATTTTCCAATTTTGGGGGTTAGAGTTGTTACTAAATTACAAGAAACAAATACTCAAGAAAAGACTTGGCTATCGTCAATAGTAGGTAGATGAAATATGTGAAATATTTCTACTAAGATTTTTTTGGAATATTCCTAAGATATTCAGCTTTGGAATATTTATTGATGTGGCGTTTAATGTTTTACACGCTTCCTTGTTTACAAAGTTTTGAAACAAATGTGTTTTGGGGAGGGCTGTGTTTTACGACGAAAATGTGTACTAGTAAAGTTGATGGTGAAATGTTCGATGTGGAATTCTGCTTCTGTTAAATTCTGAAACTATATTCAAACGTTCAATCAACAGAATATAAGAGAGATCAATGATTACACATATATAGTATAAGAAACGAAAATAAATAGGAGAATAGTAGTCCTCCTTCAGCAGACGAAACAAGCTTAGCGCGGCTGCCGATACGCAGCGCTGGTTTGGAACCCATGCCTCTTTACCCCTTCTCATGGCAATTAGTAATATCTCTCTCTCTCTCTCTACTCCTCTCTCTCTCTCTCTCATCTCTCTCCTCAATCTCTCTCTCTCTCTCTCTCTCTCTCTCTCTCTCTCTCTCTCTCTCTCTCTCTCTCTCTCTCTCTCTCTCTCTCTCGTCTCTCTCTCTCTCTCTCTCTCTCCTCTCTCTCTCTCTCTCTCTCTCATCTCTCTCTCTCTCTCTCTCTCTCTCTCTCTCTCTCTCTCTCTCTCTCTCTCTCTCTCTCTCTCTCTCTCTCTCTCTCTCTCTCTCCTCTCTCTCTCTCTCTCTCTCTCTCTCTCTCCTCTCTCTCTCTCTCTCTCTCTCTCTCTCTCTCTCTCTCTCTCTCTCTCTCTCTCTCTCTCTCTCTCTCTCTCTCTCTCTCTCTCTCTCTCTCCTCTCTCTCTCTCTCTCTCTTCTCTCTCTCTCTCCCCCTCTCCCTCCCTCCCTTCCAGCCGGCCGCTCTACCCTCTCTGTCTTACTCTAAGTGGCCGTGGCGCCAAGATAGAAATATTAGAAAAACTGTAGTTTCATTTTTTAACATTGGCTTTTTGCTTCTTATAAATGTGCATTCATAGGAGATATATTATGTCTCTATAATATTCTTTAGTAAGAGTTAAGAATACTTTTTTTGTAATGTTGGCCTGGAGACAAGGAACAGTTGAGGGAAGAGAGATTACCGAATATAACCAATTGATCAATGTCGTATTTATTTCAATCGTTGTGTCAAATGGATTTCAGCTGACCGGCAAATGTCAGGCAGTGGCCTCGCCATGCAACCTTCTGTGGCGTGTTCTAATTACGTATTATTGTCCAAGATATCCTTTACTACTGAGAGATATACAATCTATCACTGTCCAAAAACTATCATTTCATCATTATTTTCCCAAGTGTACAAAATAAGAAACTGATGTTCCATTTTTGTTAAGAGGTAGTTTTATCATAGACCTTCTATTATACCTTCTATTATATAGGTATAATAGAAGGTCTATGGTTTTATGAAGAGTTAAGTGGAAAATACAAGAATCGTGTATTTGAGAATAAGCTTATTGCTCATTTCCATTACAGAGAATCTTAAATAATTCTGTATTCTAGAATCTACTGTTAATTGTTTCTTCACTAATCCATGTTGGCACAGTGCTGGAACCCAGCTACTCGGGGACAAAGTGTTGTTGGGATTGTAGGCGATAGTTTCTATACTCGGTCCTCTTAATATCTACATGAGGCCGATATCTGCATCAGCCGATCGATACGTCATTGGTTGCTATAGACGTGGATACTACTATTTTTTACAGAAGTTTTGGGTATCCATGTTGTGTGGTAGTCAAGTGTTCGGATGCAATGTAGGGAAGAGAACTGAGTATGAGGCTTGTCAGTTATCTGAAAATCAGACCAATACTGCGTGCTTCAGATTTCACTTAAAGCTGTAGGTCCCTTAGTTGCTCTGACTATTTGGCTGTTAACAATTGGCTCTTTCTAACCACAAGTCAAACTCAGATAATAACCAGACTACACAGGCCATCCACACTCATGTTTTATTATACGCCATGAAATACGCACAAAGTTGTGTCGGCGTATCATGTCTAAGAATAAGAATCACTATTTACACAGACTGAGTCACTTACCCAATTACACAAATTAATCTTCACATGTGTTGCAATAACTGCACTGAACTGCACAATTCATACAAATCTTAAAATACTGATACGGTAAATATTCTCTATATATTTACCATATCAGGTGACACTTTTGAATATTATTCATTTTGTAATAATGTTAGGAGCCAATAGCAAGTTCAATTTAAAGGCTTGACTTCAATCCCAGCAATTGCAGACTTTTCGACCTACCCCGCTCAACCCACTTTTTCTGTCCCATTCATTCAATGGTATTGGCCTTAGTAATCTGTCGCAAATTGAATCATGTAGTAATCCAATAGTTTTATTCAAACAAGATTTATATTCAATACCATTGACCGTCTGTCTATAAGTGGTCAGGAGGGTCATACCACCAAGGAATACACACCTATATAAATTTGTATCATTGATACCACTGTATTTGTATGGATGAGCGGATGGGTCACGCTATTACATTAGCTTTCAATAGGGAGTTTATTATTAAAAGAAATAATTTAAAGAGAGAATTCCACAATTTAATATCCTCACGAGATTGTTAAGGTTGTTTTTAAGAGCATGCAACTTTTCATCACAAAAAAAGTTGTAGACAGATGTAATTCTGGTAAAACCGGTGTAAATGCGGCGTTAGGCTTACCATCGTAGAGCCTTCTCCTTTGGTAGTGAACTTTTGAGAAACTTGATATTCTTACTATGAGTTCAAATATTTTCACGATAAATACCATACTATGTCTCCATCAACACCGTTCCTTCAAGTCTCCAAGAAAGTTCTTCATTTGGTACTTGGTGGAATTGTGATGGTTTGAGAGAAACCCTATTTAATAATTCCACGTCAATCAATTAAAATTAAGCAATTCATGGTGTTAGTTTCCTTAACATGATAAAAAACTATATTATTTAAGCAGATTTATAGTTTACTCTTCAAGTGGTCTTTGATTATTGTTACAGTATTAAATTATGTTTAAGGTCTAGTTAAACAACAAAAAAGTTACAGAGAAGATTGAACTACTGGCAGAGCCCTGGAGACATTGTCATTTATTTTCACACAAACAGATTTGCTAAACAATGTTTTTTATTGTTAATGTTAATGGCTGTTTATGTGAAACTCTCAGCCTTAGTCCTTGAAACATTTCTCACCTCCCTTGTGCATCTCATTCTTTAGTTTTGTTTTTAATATTTTGGGACCCATATGCTTTGGTTTTTCTAAAACTTGAGGTGTATTTGGTTGCAAGATATGAATTCCTGATATTGAAAGTACTGTAACTTGATTATTCCAAAATATACGGCAATATTGAATGTTGTATCAGCATGTTTATAAACCTACAAATTATTGGAATTGAGAAGAAGAAACTTTTAACTGAAGATATTACTTAAATTTGTTTGTTTTTGACAAAATTGGGACCATATATTACGATTTTTCATAAATCTGAAGTTTGTTACAATTGGTGAGAAGAGTAATATCAGTTAAATGCTCCAGTCAAATATGATTTGAAACGTTAAATTTTATTGAAAATGATGACGGTTTTTTTTTGCTTTTGGGACAGTGAAGCCTAGACTGTCTATAAAATGTCACCTATGAAAGAACACATACATGTGCCAGCTAGGCTGGTGCTAGTCTATATACCTCCATCCATTTTATTACTGTATATTGACGCTTACATTTACAGACATTTAATTTTCTAACATTGTCTATTTAAATTTATTTTTTTTTTATTGGCACCAATGGTTATTTCTTATGATTAAATAGTTTTTGTTTTTTTTTTTAATTAGCATAATAAGTTCTTATGATTACATACAAATAGAGACTTAATATCCTCCTTCTGACTATATTCTTACACATACTTAATACTAGCCGACAGTCGTTGCTTCCCTAAGGGGTGGTTTACTACGCTTGCTTACCTTTCTCTCTGTGGTTCTCTCTAAATCATCACATTAATGAAAAAGCTCAGCCTGCTACCAATTTTTCTAGATAACAAATGTTTTACAGTCTAGAAAACCTATAAGTCTACTTTAGTAAATGCAAAATATTGCAATCATGTCCGAGTTAGTAGAAATTACCTTATATATTTCTTAATGAAAACCAAATCAGCCAAGCTTTTTGTAATTTTTATGTTTTTTTGTATCTGTTGTTTGAAATAAATTGTTGAATGAAATTATCGCCAATATTACTCTTATGAAAAAATGGAAACATTGGGGTACTGTTTCTCCCCCTTAACTATATCATCAAAATCTGTTCAGTAGTTCTGGAGATTTCGAGATGGGAGAGTTCATCGTTTTTTGGATTTTCTATATTAAGATAATAGTAAATGTTCATTTTTAAGCATGTTTAATTAAATATTAACCTCTATTTCAGGAAGTGATGGGGTTTGGCTCAGAAATGACTGGTTGTGGTGGCCACTTCGCCAAATATGGAATGTTCATCTCTAATTTTGTTATTTTTGTAAGTATGAATAAATTGAAATCAGAAAATTATCTGGTTGGTCTTGTAACGTGATGCAAGTCTAGATAAGTGAAATTTGTTTACAAGAACTATGAAGTTTAAGGATATTCTTTACTATCAACAAAAGATATTTACAAAAAAGTTTGTTTAACATTTTACTACTCAGATATGGTAAAAATTAAAAAATGTGTTAAAAATTCTCAAATTCTTTGAAGAGTGTTAATGGCAATTCTCTATTAGTAGTTTTATTTTACTTATTATTTTTTGTTATGAGAAAACTTCAATCCACTTAAAAACATTGCAAATTTTCTGTAACAAATTAACCCTTTGAAACTTTATCAATAATAGTGAATTACAAAATTATCATACTAGTTTTATCAATATATTTGATAAGTTTTTAAATATAATTTAAAATATAGTGGTGGCTCAGTGGCTTAAGGCTTCGGACTGCAGAGGGCAAGATCCAAGTTTTGAATCCCCACTGAGCCAACGGTCGGTACTTCACTTGTTAAATAAAGATCACTCACAGGCTTGTAACCCATGTGCACTGGCGAGTGTAGCTTTTTAAAAAAACAAAAAAGTTAAGTTACCATTAAATATTAGAGAATATAACACATTTACATTGACCTAACTTTAAATTGTCCCTGATGAATTGAAATAGTAAGAGTGATACCAATAAATAAACAGTAAAATTTCCTTCCTTATTAATGAATTCTTACTTTAATAGACAAATATAAAAATACATTTTGATCAGAATATTTTTCACAAGTATGCATTTGATGTTCTACTTCTAATGAATCCTGTTCTCACGGGAGTTCATTCTGGACAAGGGCAACCTTCTTCAAACTGCTGTAAAACAAACCAGAATTTTAATCAGTTGTAATATTTTTGTGGATATTCATTATGCTTTGATTTTTGGCAGGTGGGGGGAATCACTGTGTTTGTCATTGGAGTATGGACACTGGTAGACAAGTCCTTCATAAATGAGTTACTCGGTACCAACCTGTTCATGGGCGCTGTGTACATCCTGATAGCTACGGGGGCACTGGTCACACTCGTGTCTTTCTTTGGCTGTCTGGGAGCTATAAAGGAGATCAAGTGCATGCTTCTTATGGTAAGAAACACTTATACACAACATCAGGTAAAGATCTAGGGGGAGAAGAACAGAGGGTAGCTCGGGGGCTTTAACCTAGCGGTATTAATGAGAGGGTAGCTCGGGGGCTTTAACCTAGCGGTATTAATGAGAGGGTAGCTCGGGGGCCTTAACCTAGTGGTATTAATGAGAGGGTAGCTCGGGGGCTTTAACCTAGCGGTATTAATGAGAGGGTAGCTCGGGGGACTTTAACCTAGCGGTATTAATGAGAGAGTAGCTCGGGGGCTTTAACCTAGCGGTATCTAGAGGGAGAAGAACAGAGGGTAGCTCGGGGGCTTTAACCTAGCGGTATTAATGATACTTATTGATCGTATTATATATAAAAATTAGCATATTGACATAGACATATTTAGTTCCCATATACATTTTGATACTATTAGTAATTAATTTTAAAATGTATAGTTAAACAATCCAATTGTTAGTTACTAAAAAAGTTAACTTACTTGTGTTGTGGGCGATGTGACAGGTGAAAGCATTGCCTTGCGCTAAGCTACCACCAAAGTTTATTACATGGAAATTCCTTTGTACCATTTTAAGTTCATTTTGAGGTAGCTTTATTAAATTCAAAATTTTCACAAGCGAATTCTTGTTAAGAGGAATTCTTGTTGGAACATTGCAATTTTTCACTTGATCATCACCATTAGAGCTATCATCACTATTAGAGCTTTCATCGCTATAAAAGCTCAGTCTGCTACTGTTCTCCTACTCTAGTATAGCAAAGCTTAATAGTTTAGACAACCCTAAAGAGTAATTTAGGGGAATGCAAAATAGTGCAACATATCAGAGTTAGTAAAACTAAATAAATTTTTGAGTGTCTTAAGTTATAGAATCTACCAGACACTGACATGCCAACCACAAGAATGTGTTTTTAATTGAAAACCACTTATGATAATAATTGTTTATAAATAAATTGAATTTTTTTGGAACTAGAGGCACTTCTCTGTCCTTATTTTATAGAAAGAACATAATTGGTTGTAGTTCAATTGGTTGATTGTCACAAGGCACTAAGAACGTTCTTAGAACATCTAGTTGACGTTCAGGGCTTAAGGGTGTTCAGGTACTGATTGGTCGGCACTGGTGGCGCAGTGCTGTAACCCAGCTACATGGGGACAAAGTGTTTGGAAGATTGTAGGCGATAGGTTGGATGCTCGGTCCTCTTAATACCTGCATGGTGTCCGCTTAATAGTTGCTATCGGCGTGGACACTACTAGAGAAGTCTGGAGTGTCCATGTTGGGTGGTAATCACTGTACGGATGTTGTGTGGGGGAGATAACTGAGTATCAGGCTTGTCAATTAGCTGAAAGTCAGACCAGCACTACGTGGTTCGGATTCCACGTAAAGATGTAGGTCCTTTAGTTGCCTTGGCTGTTGGGCTTTTAATAAATTGCCCTTTCTGAGGAACAGTTGAAATCAGTTAGTAACCAGACTACACTCATCCACACTCATCCTACACTCATATAACCATTCATATTCGCCTTAAAATACCAACAACGTTGTGTTGGCGTCTCATATGTAAGAATTGTCTTGTGTTTTGTAATTTTTTTTAGAGTCACATCGTTTTCTAAACCTGAGGGACCATCCCCATGATATGATGAACGACTGACAGTTAAAAATTAAATGTTTAGGCACAATATGAATGTTTTGCAAGTTACTGCTTTAATCTACAACAATTCAATAAACTAAGCAATGTTTTATTAAGCTTTAAGTTCTAAATGTAAGCCGCAGCCATTTTGTATAGCAACAACCTTTTGAGGTCGGCTCTATGGCATTGTGTTTTCCAAATGAAGATTTTAAATTTGACGTACAACTCGACCTATTCTCTAAGATTTTTAATACTCCTTGTGAGCTGTCCCCCTGATGTAATGAAAAATTTATAGTTACTTAAAAAATTACAATTTTTGGTGCAGCACTGATGTGTTATGTTTATAAGATTAATCTGTGATGATTCAACAAATTCAATGCTGTTCCCAGACCTTTTGGATATTCTCAATATATGAAACTGTTTTCCTCTTTCAAATAAAATTTTATAATATTGATGAACAGCATATAATTACTGACAGTCCAGAAATTATGTGCACCCGTGTTTGAAGGTTGTTTTCTAAGGACCTAAGAGGCCTATGGAAAATTTAATCACACCATTGTTTTCATTGTTTAACTGTACCTTATGTCATATGCATTTCATTGTTTAATTGTATTACGAGTTGTAATAATTGTTATCATAGTTGGAACAAAAGAAGAATGTTTCTGTAAGTTTTATAAATTTTAGAATTTTAACTTTTCGAGAAAAAAGTTCTTATCAATTCTCTGAAATATTTTTTCCTTGGCGTCTAGAGGTTGTAAAATTAATTACTTTATTATTATGTTAAAGGCAATAGGCAAGTAATTAGTATATTAGGAGAGACAGGACACCAACAAACTTATCTAAGAATACAAGTCTACTAACACCACAGTAGTATTAGGTATCTGTAAGGTGTTAGTGGACTTGTCTTCTAAGATAAGTTTGCTGATGTCCTATCTCTCCTAATATACTAATTCCTTGCCTAGTGCTCTTTAATCTAATAATTAAGTAATTAAATTTAGGACCTCTAGATGCCAAAAAAGGGCCTCTCTACATGCCCTGTGAGTAACCAGCTTGGCAAAACGTGCCTGCTTGTAATATTAGTATTTCCTTTGCCAGAATAAAGTGTGATAAATTCACTACAGGAAACTAGTGAGAATTTCTCTCTAAATACAATCATAAAATCAAGTATATTGCACATTTCTTTCGCTTCAGGATTTTTTTCTTTCTAACAAGATGTTACGTTTTTCCTGACATTTCGGGAAGGGAGGGTTCTGCCCCACCTCCACGCGCTGGCAATGGCCTTGCTCCTAATGTATTTTAAGCTGAAAAAGTCAAAATGTTTACTGCTTCTTAGTTTCTAGGCAATGAAAGAGAAAGTAATAACTAGCTGGTCTTTGTTGGCATTGAATAAGCATTTTCTGAAGGGTAAGACGAAACCCTTGTTCCCTAATATTCAAAAATTATACTTGATAAGTACCGTAATTTAAAACAAATTCTGTACTTACCTTAGAATAGCTTAAGACTATAACACTGTATTATAGTCGAGTATTATATGTTACAGTACTTCATCATAGTTCTGATCATCTTTGTGGTCATGTTAGTTGGTGGCATCTTAGGCTATGTATTCCGAGAGAAGGTACGATACTCGATGGAGCAAGAGATGTACAGCAGCATCAAAGCCTACAATGAGAAGAAAAGTCTCCGACGTGCTTGGGATGACACTCAGGAGAATGTGAGTATGATGTAATACCAATCCTTGCAGATCTATTCCTTTGTCCTTTATTATCAGGATGTTATCTTATTAACTTCTGATTAAAAAATTGAATGATGTTTTCAAAAATTGATGATTATATGACTCCATGGGTTTTACTAGTGATTTATAATTATTGGCATGTTTCTTGTTTGCTTTTTTAATATTTTTATTCAGCTACGTTGAGGGTTGAACTATTAACATTACCTTCATAATATAAAAAACTCATTAGTGACCTGTTAATCAGAATGAATATTTAACCCTCCAACTGACGATTAAATCACTTTTCAGTGATAAGGCGATTTTAGGCGTTTTGCAAGGTTAGCTTTAATAATTTTTAAACAATACAAAAACAGTTCAAATACCATGTATTATATATCAAACTGTTAATAAAAATATGCTCTATAAGGTAATAGAAAATGTAAAAACATGCCAGTAATTAAAAAAGTTCAGGCTTCATAAAAGGTTGATTGTCTTTTTTGTTTTTTACATTTGAGCATGAATAGTCACACGGTACAGGTAAATGAAAAATGCAAGATATACAAAATGTTCCAAATTTTATTGTAAATAAAACCATATAACATACTTGCATTTTTAGAAAAAAAAGTGAAAAACAAAACATAGTACATAAGTAAAATATTGTCCAATTATGTTCAAAACATATTTACAAATTACTTGAGGAAAAATATGGCCATAAATGACCATAAATATTACCTCTGGCCAAAGAGAAACAATCGCTAAATAGGAAATAGAATTACAAAACTGCAAAGTAAAGAAAAATATTATATGTTTACAAAGAGACTACAAATCTTCAATGTTGCTAAGAACGTTACCTTCTACTAATGACACTAAATATCATCTAAACAATGTCTAATAGCACTAAACCTACTAAGTTCACTCATGATAAAAGCTAAAATAAACAATAAAATCTATAACTACCACAACCTATAACAGGTATTTATTTACAATGAAAATAAACATCAAAACAATACTGCGTTGTGATGAGTAGCCGTATCAGTTCACTAGTGATTACACTCAGTGAATACAAACAGCTGATATATTTCCATCACACTGGTCCACAGCCTTTGAATAGTGCTTCAAATTAGACTAGTTCAAAAAGAAATCTATTCTCTCCATTATTGTTCAAAGTACTTGATTTTTTAGTATACAATTTTGCCGTAATTACGTAAAATCGAATGTAACGCACAGTTCGATAGCATCACTTTAAAGTAGCATGAATGTTTCGCACAGTGCGATAGCATCATAGGAGGGTTAAAGGTGTCCAACTTGCTGCTCCATAAGGCTGGGAGCACACACAGGAAGTGAAATGGAATCAAAATGACATACATCGTTTTTTTGTGAATACATTTCACTCTTTGCTGTATTTGTTTCGTGCACCATCTAACCATGATGCATTTTGATGAGAATGGTTTAATTATTAAAGTCAATCAAGTGATGTTTGTGAATGAATAGACATGAATGTCGACAAAGTCACTGTAATTGTTAGTTTATTGAAGTTTGTGAAAATGTAAAAATCGTTATTTAGCAGGTAAAGCAAGATTTGTTAAATGTAATTTTTTTTTCATTCCAAATAAAACCATTATATTGCGTTCAATTCAATTTAAATCTCTTAATTTATTGAATGGTGTTATAGTTATATAATTAATTTAACCACTGAAATGTTCCTAACTAAAATAATAAAAGTAATATGTAATAAATATAATTTATTATATATTAATTTTATTATTTTTTAAATTTAACATTATGAATATTTCTAATATTTTCAGGAAGCTTATTACACAATTGTATATCAATGGACACTGGGCTTTTTCATAAAAATTTAATCTAAACGAGATTAAGATCTCAAATAGATTCAAAGTCAAAATATTCTTTATTTACATGATCTTAGAGATACAGTAATGGCGTCAATTAATAATAGATTATTGGCTAATATTGAAAATATCTTGTTCAGTCCTCTTCCAGTGCAGGAATTCGTCCAGAGTATAGAATGGTCGTTGAGTGAACCACTCAGTCAGGCTGGATTGCAGTTTCCTTCCTAGTGTACTTCTTATGTAAATCGGTAAAATGTTGTAGGATTTCATTCCGATATAAGAGGGCTCTCATAAAGAGTTGTACGATGAATTGGTAAAATATAGTTTGAAATTGCTCTTGTCCTATAAGTGTGAATGTCTTGGGATCTAGTTTGTGTACTTCTGTCTACATGTAGTACTACCTCCCTGATGTAAAGGGCTATTACCGTCATGATTTTTAGTTTCACAAATGTTTCTCTGCAGCTGTCTCTGGCTTGTAGTCCATATAAGATCCTTACGACTCTCTATTCAAGTAGAAGAATCCGTTGAAGGTTTCTTGCTGAGGTTCCTCCCCAGGATGCAAGACCATATCTTATATGGGATTCCACGAGTGCATGGTAGGCAATTTTGGCAGTAACCTGGTCACTTGTTTGCTTTATTCGTTTAAGGATGTATAGCGATGTATTCAATTTCGTGATAAGTTTTTCAATGTGTTGGTTCCAGGACATGTCCTTGTCAATGATGACTCCCAAAAATAATGAGCTGTCTTCCATTCTGACCTCTGGTATAGCTGGAACTAAGTCACTTTTTTTACCAAAGGCTAGTTGTTTTGTTTTAACTATATTAACTACAAGATCATTTAAGTGACAGTATTGGTATGCCATGTTGAGAGCAATTAATAGGTTCACAGCCAAGTTGTCACCATATTTTCCAGAGAGGAGCAGAGTTCTGTCATCTGCATACAATAATGAAATACAGAATTCTCTCAGATGTTGTGGTAGGTCATGGGTAAAAAGAATGAACAAGACTAGCCCCAGCACCGATCCTTGAGGAACCCCCCTGTTTGTTGGCAGGGGTGGTGATCTGGTGTTTTTTATTACTCCCTTGTCAGAATGTTTTATTTCAACCACCTGTTGGCGTCCCTCAAGATAGCTCTTAAACCACCTTAAGGCTTGGCCTTTGATGCCGAGTCGTTCAAGTTTATTTATTATTAAATCATGTCCGAGGCAGTCAAACGCCTTGCTAAAGTCCAGTAAAACAGTAGTAGTCACCAGGTTATTTTCTTCTAAGTTGTCAATTATGAATTCAGCAAACTGGATTATGTCCGAAGCGGTGGATCGTTCCTTAATAAAACCATGTTGCCCATCGGGTAGAGGGTTGTGAAGTTTGCAGTGTTCTGAGAACTATTTTTTCTATTACTTTTGAGAAAGTCGGTAGGATAGCTATTGGCCTGTAATTACTGACTTCTTGTCGGCAACCTTTCTTGTGCTTGGGGTAGATTTTGCTGATTTTTAGTGCTGAGGGCATCCATCCCTGGGTCAGTGATTTGTTAATGATATTGACAAGGGGTGGGACTAAGGCTTCATTACAATGTTTTAATAATTTTGTTGATATGTCGTCTATTCCAGAGGAAGTCTTTGGTTTAATAGTTTTAATAATACTTTTTATTTCAGCTTCATTTGTGCAACGTAACTGGGACAAGTCATGACCGTAAGTTTGATTACTAATAAAGTTGTGCTTATTAGTTACTTTTTGTGCATTGGCTAGGGTCTGATCCACGATAGTGGTGAAAAAGTTGTTAAAGTAGCATGCAATTTTATTTTGGTCTTTAGTCTTTATATTGTCAATTTTTATTTCCATCTGACAGGTTTTTTCGTTTTTATCTTTTCTTTGATTGTTTATTATTTGCCATGCAGATTTGGACTTGTTTTCTGCTTGTTGTATGTAGTTTGCTGATTCTTGGAGTCTTTAAGATTTGAGTTTAAGGTCATATTCTTTCTTTGAATGACCATTTTTGACTTGTCATCAAGTTGTCCTGTTAACTCATAGCACCTTAGACGGTCTAGGTATACTTGTTAGAGGGCCTTGGCCTCTTCATTTGAGGATATTATTGAGTTTGGTTTCCTCTTCATTCTTATCTTTTTAACAGGGGTTATTAAGTCCATAGTCAATGTTATTTGTGATATAAAGTTTTTGTAGGCCTCTTCGGCAGTTGGCGCATCATATATTGACTTCCAGTCTTCGGTTAGTAGTGCTTCTTTTATGGAATCCAAATTTCTTTTGTCGAAGATTCTACCAATTGAGCAATTGTTGCAGGGAAGCTGTTTTTTTATCTGGAGTTTACAGAGTTGTGCTGTGTGGGCTGCAATTCCTGCATGCAACACTTCTGTTTTTATTCTCATGTGCTGATTTGAGCAGATGAAATCTATGGATGAAGCTGATGTAGGTGTGATTCTGGTAGGGGGTAGTGTTAATCTTGTGAAGAGGTGTATATATGTTTCTTGGGTTGTTAACAGATATAATTAATAATGATTTCATAATTCTTTTTATTGATTGAACAATTATTCTGTCCATATGATATTGCTCCAACTAACCATGTTAATAACAAATATTACAATAATAAACGTCAGCTGATAGTAATAATAGATATTTAACACTTCTTAAAGACAACGGTTTAAGTAGGCTAATGTTTTCATAAATGAGCCCCCTCTTCACTGAGGAGGTCAGGGTGAGGACCTGTATTAACAATAATAATAAATCTATTTATTGTTTTCACAGGTATAGTTTAGTTTCACAGGCAAAATTATCAATCACAATAAAAAGGCACATTTTATGAAAAATAAAAAAAAACGTAAATAACTAAAGAAACACAGTTATAACTTAAGCGTCTAAATAAAGTACTCCAAATTATATAATACATTCTTGGTCATAATACAATAATGACCAAGAATGGATGCCTCGGTATTGTTCAACTACGCGTAGTAAATGATTACTCAGATTAAACTAAATACTAGTTATTAATTTATAAGGTCTCATCCCGTTTTCCGTCATTCAATACCTAAGATTGTAGAACCAAAGACTAATAAGTATTAAACCATATACGAGGTACGTCCAGAAAGTAAGTTCCGTTTCCATTTATATCCGCTGCAGCGCTGCGATCGCAGTTCCACGCATGCGCGGCAGACGCTCTGTATCAAGGAGAAGAAACGTGCGCCATTTTGAGATCGCTGTCAGTCTCGTACGCTTTGTTGTGCTTGTTTAAAATGTCGGTGTTGATCGAAAATCCCGCCGCTTGTGAAATCAGATCTATGATTCGTTTTCTGAATGCTAAGAAAGTGAAACCGATTGACATTTATCGGCAAATTTGCGAGGTTTACGGACAAAATGCGATGAGTGATTCAATGGTGAGAAGATGGGTCCGACAGTTTAATGAAGGACGTAATGAAGTGCATGATGAAGAACGAAGTGGGCGTCCATCTTTGATTACAGAAGAACTGGTTCACACGATTGATGAGAAGATCAAGGAAAACCGTAAGTTTACAATGAGTGCTCTCGCTATGTAATTCCCCCAAATCTCACGATCATTAATTCATGAAATTGTTACCGAAAAACTGAAATTTCGAAAACTTTGCTCACGTTGGGTACCGAAAATTCTTACTGAGCAACACAACGGATGGGTAGTGCACTTCAGTTTTTGAACCGTTATGATGAAGGCGGTGAAGATTTTCTGTCACAGATAGTCACAGGAGATGAAACTTGGGTTTCTTATGACACCCCAGACACTAAGCGGCAATCAATGGAATGGAGGCACACTTCATCTCCAGCAAAGGTTAAGCCGAAACAAATCTCGACACCTCGAAAAATCATGTGCACAGTGTTTTGGGACAGGAAAGGCATCTTACTGATTGATTTCTTACCGCGAGGTCAAACAATCAATGCAGAAGTTTACTGCGAGACACTGAGGAAATTGCGCCGCGCAATACAGAATAAGCGCCGAGGATTTCTGTCCAAAGGTGTTGTTTTTTTTCAACAACACAATGCAATGCACAAAGACAATGCACGACCACACACTGCAAATGTGACGAAAAACCTCATACAGGGATTTGGCTGGGACGTGTTTGACCATCCTCCGTACAGCCCTGACCTCGCTCCTAGCGACTTTCATCTGTTCTTACATCTGAAGTCTTTCCTTGGCGGTCAACACTTCAACGATGACGAAGAGCTGAAAGAAAATGTTTCCAAATGGTTGAAGACACAGGCGGCAACCTTCTATGAAGAAGGCATAGAAAAACTTGTGCCACGCTATGACAAATGCCTGCAAAATTTCGGCAGTTATGTAGAAAAGTAGTTTAAGAGTTGTAGATTTTAGTGCAATAAATATTTTTTCTGTATCTGTAGACAAATTATTTTTATTACCAAACGGAACTTGCTTTCTGGACGTACCTCGTATTATCAACTTAGCATATAGCACATATGTTACATCACCTATGCCCAGCTGTCACTGGCCGATTGTTCAGTCAATAAATATACAGTATGATAGTTTTATAAACATAGAGGCTAAAAACTCTTAAAATTTGTTTAGTTGCCCTTTTGCTTCACAACATTCTAACATTTGCTTTGCACAACATTCTAACAGCCTCTTTTTATTGTATTAGGATTTTGTTAAGGTTTGAGTAGCTGGTGCCACTATATAAAGAAATTATTCCAAAAGCTATTCATGTATACAGGCATAATATATTGATATTAAGGATGTTATATATAACTCGCGAGGTTTACTGAGGCACTTGACCAAGCGATGCGCAGTAGACTAATTGGAGTGGGGGGAGCCGCCGAGTCAGTTTGTGCCATATGGTAAATAAAAATAGAAAATAAAATCATCTGAAATTTAAATTGTTGTTCACAACCTGACTTAACCTTGTTATTGTTAATAGATAAATAATAAATAAGTGTGACAATCATTTCTAATTAATTAATTAATAAATGACGTGTTAACTTTTTTATTTATTAATTTATAGATATATTGATCATATCATAATTTGATGTATTGATTTATATGCAAATTAATGTGTCTATTTCCAGAGCAGACTTTGCAAAGACAGCATAATATGTTGTTTTTATTTGAGCAATAAGATGTTTTAATTCAAATTAAAAATGCAATCGACATTTCTGATTAGCCGTTATAATAAATGTAAACAAACAACAAAGGAGGCGAAAATAAATTTTGTCTACTCAGAGAGAAGCTCGACCGGCAACAAGAGATCAGTCACATGGTGGAGGGGTATAACCACCACAGTATAAAACACCACTGTGGTATGACAGTGGTTTGACTGGGACTGCCCTCCCCTCCACTCCTACTATTAATCCCCTCAC
>JAQJVL010008654.1:0-18952 GCA_035578905.1 Stictocephala bisonia
AGAAAGTGCCAGTTGTACTGAAAATTTATGTGATTATGTGATTCTTTTGTGAATGTTACTACTACTATGGTGTTAGTGAACTTGTCTTCTAAGGTAAGTTTGCTGATGTCCTATCTCTCCAATATACTAATTCCTGGCCTAGTGCCCTTTAACATAACCTATATAGATGTTTATGGGGGAACTACAAATTACAACTTACAAAAAATCTTTATTTCCCAAAAAAAGCCATAAGATTGATTTTAAACTTAAATTTGATGATTCAGTCAGAAATCAATTTAAAGTAACAGTTTTTGGGCAATATATTTTTGACACAATATGTCTTGTAAAAGAAAATGTAATTACGAAGCCGAATCAAAACCACCGATAGAATACAAGGAATAAGCAGGAACTTATTACTACCCACCACAGACTAGAACTTTACAGAAAGAAACCATCTTACGTAGGTTTAAAGTTTTATTCCAGATTGCCTAAAACTTTAAAAGATCTGAATGTAATAAAAGATTTTAAGAAAGAACTAAAAGAGTACTTGATTAAGAAAGGACTATACTCATTGGAGGAATTCCTTCAAGGTTAAGTAGTTTAGTTTAAGTTAAGATTAATGAAATATGCTAATCTTAAAGTTTGACGCTATTTGTTGTACCATGTACAAAACCTGTAAATAAAGATTTTATCTATCTATCTAAGTCCAACAATAAGCAAAGTTGTAGACTGCAGCGGTGGATGGAAAGATTTGTCTGTACATGGCCAGCTGTCAGCCTGCCTGAAAAACAATGTAAAATCTAACAGTTATATGTGGCCTGTTTTAAATGTAACTAGTTCTGTAAATTTACACTTTTATAAGTTTTAGGTTAATTTATTATTGTCTTAACCTAAAAGATGTTCATAATTATCACAGATAGTTTGTACATTTTTGCTTAAAAAACTAAAGTAGATAGAACCATCTTAACGATTTAGGTAATCTTATGTAAATTTGAAAATTAAAAAAGAAAAAACTCACTTTACTCCACATATTGAGTGCAAATTTTTGATCATAGTTTCATTGTAAAAAAAATTCGTACTAGATGTTTACAAGATTATGAAACTTTTACATTGGTAAATTTTATGTAAATAATATTTGGCAATAACAAATTTCATGCCATAAAATTTTGGTGAATTTTTGTATTAAAAAACTTCACTCACTAGTTCACATGGGCTTGCAGGCTTGTGTGTGAACTTTATTTAACGAGTGAAGTACCGCTCAGTGGGGATTCGAACCCTAGGAACTTGTCCTCCACAGTCTGAAGCCTTAACCACTGAGCCACCACGCTGGCAAAATGCACAGATATTACGATTTAAAGAATTGAAATTAAGTTTCTGCATAAATGCTCTTATAAATTAATTATTGCAACCACAATATCATAATTGATACCGCTACAGTCCTCCTTCGGTCCTGTAACAAACAATATTTCTTATGTTAATTCAAAAAAATGTGTCCTTGCTAAACAGTCGTGGGACGAAGTTATCTTCTGTACAGATGAATTCACCATCGTATTCTTCTGAAAAATGTCCAGTCTTAAATCCAAAAACATTAACTGGCTTTGTCAAAGATGTCAAAATATTTAATTTTTTTTGGATTGAAATAGGTTTATTTAAAACCCAAATTTCAAAATTGTATGGTAATCAGACATGGATAGACATTTAGGACGATGAGTTAATCAGTCTATATTACCATTCAAGCTTTATAATATAGTGATTTAATTAAACATTTAAATTATATAGTGAAACAATTAGAAGAGTTTAATATGAAGAACAGAAGAACAACCGATTTAATTATTTAACAATTAAATGATGAATCATTTTAGTAATAATTTAAAATTGTGTTAAGTGATCAAGCAATAGTTTGATTGTTTTAAGGTGAACTTATAGTATAGTAAAATATATATATTAATATCAGTATGCATATTTTTATAACTTAACATAATTTTTATTTGTTTAGATTTTAATTGTTGGTATTCAAGATAAAAAAATAATGCTCTAACATTGAGTTCTCTGCCATTAAATGATCTATAAAATGTCTGTTAAGGTGTAAACGTTAATCTATAGTTTTTAAATTGAACTTCTTTAGATTCTCGGTCCTAAGCTAAAGTTATATGCTGTGTATTTTCAACCAAAGACTTGTTAATACATAAAATTTACTGTTAAGAATCATGTTCATTATATTTTTGAAATTAGCAATGGAGTGATGCAATGGTATTCTTTTCCTTTTCACTATTAGTCAATAGTCAAAAGTTCTTTATTTACAACAACATAAAGAAGTGTAATGGCGTCAAAATTTACAATGAATTAAAATCTTCAGGTCTCTTGCTTTACAATGTACTGTTTACAGAGTCAAAAAATTCTGTCGTCGTGTAAAAGGGTCTGTCCACGAGCCAGTCTTGAAGGCTTTTCTTGAACTCATTCCCTCCAAGATTTTTTAGGTTGAGAGGTAGGGTGTTGAAGATTTTTCTTCCCATGTAGGATGGTTTCCTGCTGTACCGTGTAGTATGGTGTCCAGGAAGGAGGTAGTCAGTTGCTCTCCGGGTGTTGTGGGAGTGGGTATCCTTAGTTCTTGGTAACTCCATTTCAACTGTCTGGACAACTACAGAGTAGATGTACAGTGCTATGACAGTCATGAGTTTTAAAGTCTTAAAAGCTTCTCTGCAGCTTTCAAGTGGTCCCAGGTCTGCCAGCGTCCTTATTGCCTTTTTTTGGAGGAGTAAAATCTTGCTAAGATTATGGGCAGATGTTCCTCCCCATACTGATATACCATACTTTATGTGGGATTCAAAAACAGCATGGTAAGTTGTCTTTGCCGCTTGCAGTCCTCCTATCCACTTAATTCTTCTCACTGCGTAGATTCCACATCCAAGCTTTTTGGTCAAACTGTTAATATGATCAGTCCAGGTAAGATCACCATCAATCACTATGCCTAACAGTTTTGATTGTTTTTCTATTGTGATGTTTTGGACGTTAGGAATTTGATCTTGTCTTCTGCTAAAATTAATTTGGGTGGTCTTTGTTGGGTTAATTGCGAGGTCATTTTTCAGGCAGTACTGCAGAGTTTTGTTTGTTGATGTGACAATGTCTGCATGCAGGCCCAGTGCGGAGTCATTTTTGATAAGAAGGGTTGTATCATTTGCATACATAATAGTCTTTACATTGTCAGTGTTGATATAATGTGAAAAATCATTAGTAAAAAGAACAAACAAAAATGGGCCCAATACTGAGCCCTGTGGGACTCCTCTATTCACTGGAGCTGTTTTGGATTTGTAGGTACAGCTTTGTCCATTTACAGTTTTCTGAATTTCAACAATATGCTTGCGTCCCTCGAGATAGCTAGCCACCCAGTCATTTGCTCTGCCTTGAATCCCTAGTGCGGACAGTTTCTTAAGAATCAGCTCATGCCCCAAGCAGTCAAAAGCCTTACTGTAGTCTAATAGGACTGCTGATACATAATTATTGTCTTCAAGTTGGTCGATGACATATTCAGTAAGGCTTGTGATGGCACTGATTGTAGATTTTCTTCTGAGGAAGCTGTGCTGACTTTTTGTTATTAGGTCATAGTGTTCAAGGTGGACCAGCATTCTCGAAAGTGCAATCTTCTCTATGATCTTTGAAAAGGTGGAGATCAGTGAAATTGGGCGATAGTTTTCTGCTTTGGTTGTGGAGCCTTTTTTGTGTTTAGGGTAAATTTTGGAGAGTTTCAAACCAGATGGGAATTGGCCAAGATGAAATGATTTATTTATTATGCTTACAAGTGGGGCTGCTAAATGTGTTGCACAGTGTTTTACTACTTTCGATGGAATTTCATCAACACCACAAGAGAGTTTGAATTTCAGTGACTGAATAACTCTTAGTACTTCACTGGAATCAGTAGGAGTTAGATTTAGTGGTTCACCATGATATAAGGTGAAGGCATTTCCAGTTAGGGGGAGTATGTTATTGATTTGAGTCTCGTTACGGGGTTTTTCAAGTGTTGTGTCTGCAATCTGGGAGAAGTAGAGATTTAGATGTTCGGCCATTAGATATGGATTGTTTTCTATCTTGCCATCTATTTCTAAGCTCGATAAAGAACTGCATAATAGTTTGTTTTGTTTTTCTGAATTGATAATCTCTCAAAGAGCTTTGGACTTGTTGTTTGATTGGGCTATATGTTCAGCGGCACTGTTGCGTTTAAGGGTTCTAAGTTTAATGTCATATGCTTTCTTTTTTGTAATCATTGTCATCCTATCGCTTTCATTCCCTGTCATTTCATACTTATAGTGTGCTCTAAGGAAGTCATTTTTCATCATCATAACTTCTTCGTCATAGTAGATCTTAAGCTTAGATTTACGTTTTGTTCTAGTTCTTTTCTTTGGGCAAGCATGATCCAGTGTTCTAGCCATTATGGTTTGAAATGATTTGCAGGCTTCTTCTGCATCAAGGGCATTGTGAACGGAATCCCAGTTTTCTAATTCAAGTGTGGCTTTCAAGTTTTCAAGGTTTCTCCTACTGTAGGTTCTTTTGAATGAGCTTCTATTTTCATAAGTACGTTTTAATCCTAGAAGGAAACTACATGATTGTCCTAGATGGTCAGATATTCCTGTTTCAGTAATTGAGAAGCTTACTTTATCCTCTGATAGGTTTGTACATATACAATCAATGGATGATCTTGAGTTGTGAGTTATTCGAGTTGCCGGCAGTGGAAGACGTCGGATTCCGTAACTCAGTAAATCCTCTTCAAACAGTGTGTTATCAGTATTTTCAGTGAGTCTGTCAAAGTTAACATCACCATTAAGACTAGGGATTTATTTTCAGCTTGAATGGATGAGAGAACAGAAGAGATGGTGTTCATTGCCAATCTTGCTTGCCCTCCTGGTGGTCGGTAGATTCCAAACACATATATTGTGTGTGATTTTATAATAAATTTTGCTAATGCAGCTTCACACACGAGTTCTAAACAGTGTTCTGATATGTTAATCTCTTCTGCCTCAATGTTTGCTGTATCTTTGATGTAGATTGCCACTCCACCTAGTTTGTGATCTTCCCGACAGAACTTTGTAACCAATGAATAACCGTCAATTTTTGTTAGTAACAGGTTGTTAGTATTTAAACCATGTCAGTTATTATTAAGATGGTTGGGTTATCAGTATTTAAGATGTGGTTAAGCCTATCTATTTTCTTAGATAGTCCTCTCACATTTTGATGGTAAATTATGAAGTCATTTTGTACTGTTTTTTTAGTAAGTTGGAGTTCAGAAAAAATCGGGAACTGTGCCTGGTCTGGTTTATTTTCTTCTTGGTGTGAGTGTTGTCTAAAAAAAGAGAGGGATGTTTTGTTTATGGCTGTTGATCTTTCTAGCGAAAAATTTTTCATAAGTTTCGTTTTCTCCTAGCTTTTGGGATGTCACTGGTGGGCACCTCTTCACTTTTAAATAAGAACCGGTCACTGGGCTAGTTTTCTCTGGCGGAATTTTAGTCAGTTTTTCTGTCGGGGTTTGGCTGATTCCCCCAGTTAATCCAATTGCCTGAAAAGTTGTCGGATGGCTGGATTCCTCTGTCAGCGTTGTTGTAGACAGTTTTTCTGTCGGGGTTTGGCTGATTCCCCCAGTTAATCCAATTGCCTGAAAAGTTGTCGGATGGCTGGATTCCTCTGTCAGCGTTGTTGTAGACAGTTTTTCTGTCGGGGTTTGACTGATTCCCCCAGTTAATCTAATTGCCTGAAAAGTTGTCGGATGGCTGGATTCCTCTGTCGGCGTTGTTGTAGACAGTTTTTCTGTCGGGGTTTGACTGATTCCCCCAGTTAATCCAATTGCCTGAAAAGTTGTCGGATGGTTAGATTCCTCTGTCGGCGTTGTTGTAGACAGTTTTTCTGTCGGGGTTTGACTGATTCCCCCAGTTAATCCAATTGCCTGAGAAGTTGTCGGATGGCTGGATTCCTCTGTCAGCGTTGTTGTAGACAGTTTTTTTGTCGGGGTTTGACTGATTCCCCCGGTCAATTCAGTTGTCAAGTGGTAGAGATCATCTGTCAATGGTCTTGGTTTACTTTTTGCTACCTGTAGGGAGACACTAAACAAATTTTCTTTTTTACAAAAATGTTTAGGTTTTTAATGCTAGTGTAAGATTGGCCCTTTGGTTTTTGCTTGTCTTTATTTGTTTTACTACAGACAGGGCAAGGGACCATTTTATTCTTATGCTGTTCCGGGTTGGAATTGTTTTTGAGCTTATCAGCAAGTTCCCTTACTGTGTGTTCCATTTCTTCTTGCCTCTTTCTTAACTGTGTTACTTCTAAGAGGAGTGGAGTGGTCAAAGTAGTAGTAAGATATCCATTGAATGTTTGAGTTTCTGAAGTGTCGTAGCATTTTGGTGTTGGGGTCTCTTTAGCTATTTCTTGTAGATGATTTTTTTCATCGTTCAGTTTTAAAAGGAATTTTTCCATAATGCTTATCTTTTCTGAGTACTGTGAAATAAGGTGGTTCTGAGTTTGATCGTGTTCTTCGAAGATGTTTTGCAGTTCTACTTGTTGCAGTTTACTTTTTCCAGTTGTATAAGAGTGTCCTTCAGTTTTTCCTGGAGAGCTTCGATTTTATTAATATATTTCTCCTCATTAGCTAGCAGATCTTCCAATTTAGCTTCCATACTAGCCAGGTTTGCTTTTAGGATATAGTTATGGGATTGTGTGTTCTGGATGTCTTGCTTAAGTTGGTCATTTTCCAGCAACAAAGCATTTCCAGCCTCTGCAGCATGCAGTCAATGATGATGTTTCCAGGTCACGTTCTTTCGTTTCATGTTCTTGTAATTTTGATTTCACCTCCTCAAGCTCTGGTATCTGACTGGTTTTCTTTGGTGAAGGAGCATCTTCCTCAACGGAGAGGTTATCAGGAGTCTTAACTGTTTTACATTTAGTACAAGTCCATGAATTGACATCTGACTTGGTCATTTTTGTGAGTTTTCTTTCAGATATACTGACGCATGCAGCATGGTACCACAATAGGCAGTAGCCTGTGCACTTTATACCAGCGTATTTTACTCCAATACCACACTCACCACAGGGAAAGTTTGTTGGTGCCATTATATAAAATAGGATAGTCCAGTTTATATTAGGGGGAAAAATAAGTTATTACTACTATAAATTAATAAATGGTAAATTATAGCCAAGATTTCAATGTGAATTTTATTTATAGGATTGCAAGCTCTTGATAGTTATTGCTGTTTATAATACTGTCATTTTCACAAAAATACTATATTACCAACGTGAAACATTGTCATTTTTATTATTTTTACTTAGTTGATATATTTCTTTACTTTATTTTTGTTATTGTTTTTTTTTTTTTTTTTTTTTTTTATTATTTTTTACTGTGTCAGAATATGGCAGTTTTTTATTGAGTGTTTGACTGGTTCACTAAGTCTGATTATATAAGAATATGAATAGTTGTCAAAAGTATAATTGGTTTATATATTATTGCATTATATAGGCAATGTCAAATGTGAGACTTGTGACTATATATTAATTCCTTTTTTTGTTATCACAATCAATTTATTTTGGCAAGATATACTTATATAATAATAATTCAATTGTCAAAAGGTTAATTTTGTAGAAGTAGTTGAGGTAAGCTCTAATAACTTTTAAACATTAAATGACAGTCTGTACTGCTGATTGACACTTGAGTGTTGACTCAGTAACAGTTGTAATATGGAGTTGAGGCAGGCTCTGTAGGAATGCGTGCCATGCAGAGTCAGCAAAGGTGTTGAATTGTTACTTCTACAGTGCTGGTATGTGTCATTGAAACGATTAAAATGATGTTGATCCACTTGTGTGTTGGCAGTTTTATTACATCACAGTCTGTGATTTATTGTCCTATATTATTGACTGACTCTTTTACTTTAAAAAGAGTTATTTATAAATATATCTTCATAAATGTTGCTGTCCATTCATTAATTAACTTTTCATATAATTCTTTATATTGTGTGGTATTGCTGCCTCTGTATGTAGGTCAGCTTAGTGATTGAAATGTGGCTTAATTTCTTAATAACAGTAAGTATTTTTATGTAATTATATTGTAATAACTTACAGTTATTATGATGCAAGAAGTTGTGTAGTGTTTCGTAGAGATTTTGTTGGTTTTCTCACTAAAAACTTTACTAAATGAAGGAGCACTTTTACAGTAGGTGTTTAGTGTCCGCCATCTTGGATTAAATAACTATTAGTATCTAACACTGTGATCAGGATTATGTATTATTTATATACTCCTGTTTATCATCCAATTATGTTTTTAAGGTCATTTTCAGGATTATGTGTATTGTGTAGGTACAATATGGGGGAAAATTATTAAATTTAGCATACAATTTTATATAGAAAAACCAACGTTAATAGATTTTATTATTACTAAATTTAATACCTTTTGGAACGTATACTATAAATAAATTATGAAAGTACAACATATATAATTAATAAAGTTACTTCCTTTTAATAAATGTTCCAACTATTTTTAATAGCAGCAAAAATAAATTTTGTATCTACGCAGACAAAAATACATAATTAAGTTATAATTTCCATATATATAACGACTTATTTATCTATACCATACAAATTTTTTGTTTCTGTTTGTATTGTTTGCGTTTTTCGTGTTTTATGGAGAATCAAGAAAACTGTTTTAATTTATCTATATGTGAGGAGGCTATTGGTTATTTGGCTAAGAATAATGTCCCGTAATACTAGCTTCCTGAGAATACGTACGTGACTACAATAAAATATGAACTGACAAGAAAACTATCTTGACCAATATTGCTGGAGTGGTTAAATGTGGTTGTTAAAAGTAAATTGATTAGTTAAAAATATTATTATTATTTTTTATTATTATTTCCTTTCACTCCTGCACGGAGCATAGGGCCTCTATGAAATAACGCCATCGGACTCAGTTTGCAGCCAAGGCTCTCACTTCTCTCCAGCTTTTCCCTGCGGCTTTTATTTCTTCGCTACTGTTCTTCTCTAGGTCATTTTAGGTCTTCCTCGTCTTCTCTGCCCCTGGGGATTCCAACTCAAAGCCTGTTTCTCCACTGCATCTTGATTTTTACGTAGTGTGTGCCCAATCCACCGCCACTTTCGTTTTTTGATCTGCAAATCTACAGGTTCTTCATTTGTAGTATTCCACAGCTCTTTGTTTGAGATAACATCGGGCCAGTAAATTTTTAGTATTTTCCTCAAACACCGGTTAATGAAGACTTGAAGTTTTTGTGTTAGGGATGAAGATACCTTCCAAGTCTCACACCCATATAACAGCACAGACTTAACATTACTATTGAATATCTTTAACTTGGTTCTAGTTGAAATGTCTCTAGCCTTCCACACTGGATAAAGCTGTATGAATGCAGCATTTGCTTTTCCAATTCTTGATACAACATCTTCATCAGTTCCGCCAGCTCTTGTTAAGACACTTCCTAGATATTTAAAACTGTCCACTTCTTCAATTTCTTCATCCGCTATTTTGAATCTGTCGTTGTTTGCTACATGTATCCTCATTGATTTAGTTTTCTTAACATTTACTTTTAAACCTGTAGATCTTTCATTTTCCAAATCTTGCAACTTTCCTACCATGTCATCGAATCTATGGGACAAGAAACAAATATCATCGGCAAAAGCCAATTCTTCAAGCCTCTGTTGGAAATTCCAAGATATACCTCTAGCTCCTTTCTCTACTATATTTTGCAAAACCTGGTTCAGTACGATCACGAAGAGAGTTGGTGATAAAACGCCACCCTGCCTAACTCCTAACTTCACCTCCAGAGGATCACTTAAGTTACCATTATGGATTACCCTACAATGGTAATTTGTATACATTTCCTTTATAAGTGATATTATTTTGCCAGGGATCCCAAAGCTTCGAAGTGCCATCCAGATACTCTCTCTTTTTACAGAGTCAAAGGCTTTCATGAAGTCTATAAATACGAGGTATAAGCCAACTCTGAACTCGTTACTTTGTTCAATTATTATCCTCATTGTGTTTATTTGATCAATGCATGACCGGTTTCTTCTGAAGCCAGCTTGTTCCTTTCTTAGCTTCCTGTCAACAACCTCTTTTATTCTGTTAAAAATTATTCTGGCAAATATTTTCCCAGGAACTGATGGTAGAGTAATACCTCTCCAATTTTCACATTTGGTTATGTCACCCTTCTTTGGCAGTTTACAAAGTAAACCTGTTTTCCAATCATTTGGCATTACCTCTTCATGCCAAATTTTATGGAATAGAGTTTTAAAAATTTTAACTGACAACTCTGGAGCAGCTTTTATAACTTCCGGGGTAATATTGTCACTTCCAGGGGCTTTCAGTTCTTTGTTTCCTTCAATGCTTGTTTTATTTCTTCTTCAGTAGGAGGGTTTGTGTTTATGTTTTCTTCCACAGCCTCAATGTTTTCATCTATGTTGGGACCATTCTCTTCAATTACTGCAAATAGTTCGGTAAAGAACTCATGCCATCTCTTCATTTGATCATGTTCATTTGTTAATAGCTTTCCATCCTTATCCTTAATCGGTCTACCTACTTTAATTCTTTTCTTCGACAGCATTTTAGTTATTTTGTACAGTTCCTTCATGTCCCCTTTCCTCGCTGCGTCTTCAGCTTTCTGAGCATGCTCGTTAGCCCATTTCCTTTTGTCTGCCCTTGCACTTCTCTTCACTTTAATATCCGCTTGTCTATATTCTATTTTCAGATCTCTCTTTTGTCTTCGGATTTTACAATTATTTAGATTGTCTTTCACTTTTTTCCTATCTTCCACATTTTTCCATGTGTCATCCGACATCCAATCCTTTTTTCCCACTTTCTTCACTCCTAAAACGTGATTTGCAGTGTCATCAAATATTTCTTTGATGTTCATCCAGTGGTCTTCTATATTTGCATCATCCATGGAACCGAGAGCTTCAAATCTATTTTTTAATTCAATGGTGAAATTTTCTTTGTGATTTATCTCTCTAAGCTTCAATGTATCAAATTTCCTGGATGTTTTCTCCATCCGCTTAAATGATGCTGCTATTTTTATCCGAACAGTCGCAATCATCAAATGATGGTCACTTCCAATATCAGCGCCACGTTTATTTCTCATATCAAGTAGGGATTTCCTCCACTTCCTCTGAATCATAAAATGATCTATTTGATTTTCTGTAACAGAATCGGGGGACACCCATGATACCTTGTGACAGTTTTTGTGAGGGAATATTGTACCTCCTAAAATAAGGTCATTTCTGGCACAAAAATCAACAAGTCTTTCTCCATTATCATTTCTGTCTCCTAGTCCATGTTTTCCCATCACATGCTCCAAGCCAACATTGTCACTGCCTACTTTTGCATAATTGAGTTAAAAATAGACTCAACAAAACTCTGATTGTTCGTACAGGTGGGAGAACTGCTAAGTTCAACTATGGACCTCTGTATGAGTCAACTGCACGGCGTTGGACTCGACTGTTTAGTGATCAGCGCAATAGACCTTTCGCTAACCTCGTCTGTGGACAGCCTCATAGCTCTCTGCCAAAGTTCTCTACTTGCTGTTCAGGCAGCAACATTAGGTGTGGACTTGACTGGTGAGGTGCAGGCCACGTTGGACAGGCTGGTTAACATCGGGGCTCTCACAAACTCTGACAATTCCTTGGCTCTCAGCAGGATAGGGAAGGCTGCTGTAAAAGGTATTCAGTTTATTGCTCTTTGAGTCCTATGAGGCCATTAGGCCAGGACTTAATGTAATAGAAGATGAAGACCTTAAGAAAACTTACCTTAGAGGATAAGCCCACTAACCTTAGTTGTAACAATGACTATGTTCGCTCATCTACATTTATCAAACTAATTCGAAATCCATATTCACCCACATCTTGACTATCACGTCTTAATAATAAATAAATACTTCATATTTAATTTCCTGTATTGAGAATACTAATATGAGGAAGAAGGATTAGCTTAAGCAAGTATGAAAATATTTAGGTTACCAATTGCCAATAAATAATATTTTTTATTCTTCAAGCGTACATTATTTATATGTATGTTTATAAATCGTTGTAAGGTTGTCATTTCATTTTTTGTTTGGATTTTAATTGAATTACCTAATTGTTAATTTTAAGCTAGAATAGTTAACTAGCTCTATAAAAATTCATTTTCTCTCTAATTTATTTATAGGTGAGGGCATCAGCAAACTTGCCTGAGAAGATAAGTTCAGTGACAGTTTACAGGAAAACATAAACTTTGAATGTTGTATAAGTTAGGAAGTCTATCATTTCAAGAGACATTCTAGCCACCAGCTTGAATGAACAACTAACTCATGGTGTGTTTGATGAATTATACCTTTTTATACATCCCTCTTTAAACATTATTCTCTTTTAATTTTACTAAACATTCAACGTGCAATGTGTTAATATTTTATATATATATATATAAAGATGAATGAGATTAATAGTTTACTTTAATCCTCTTTGGGATTGTGTAGTAATGTACCATGTATGTGTTGGGAGGGGCATATAATGCATAATCATGAGTGATCAGCTTCACTCTTCAGCCTTTTTGTCAGTTATAACGCACAAATAAATTTAAAATTAGTTGATAAAAACTGTGCTAGTTGATAACTAATGCTTTCCTGTAGCCAATGTGGATACTGAAATAGCCAAGCGGCTTTATGCAGATCTACTGACAGCCCAAGACAGTTTGGTGCTACTCTCCCACCTCCATCTTCTATACCTCATCACCCCATACAACATGATGGACCAGATATCTTTCCAGAAACAGGCTTTCTGCAACGCTGTAAGTAATTTGGTCGTAGATATATATGTGACGCAATATTTCTTATTATAGTTAGCTTGTGACTCTCCAGCAGTTGATCGTCTAGCACTTTGTGCAACTAGTTTGCAGTTTAGTTAGCTTATAACTAAATGTAATTTTTATAAACAAATAAGTGTTAATAACCTATCCTAAATTAGCCACCTAATAAGGTGGGACTGTTTCCTAAAACCCCCTAATTTAAGTTGCATTTAAAGCTATTTTAAGATATATGATTTACTCACCAGTTATTTTGAGAACTCGTGACATTAAATCTTATGTAAAATAAGTTATTACAAGAATCAACCCTCCGTCAGGCGCGTAAAATTTAAAACACGATCGGGAGCGTAAGGAGGTTTCCTCCGGGTTTAATAAAAATCAATATATTCCAATAAATCTTACTTTATTGGTTAAGTTAACAATATAAAACTGTTCCTCAAGTTAAAAACAAACAAAAATAAATTGTGGTGAAATATTTTAACCATAAAAATATTATTCTAAAAACCCAAAATCAAAAAAATTGTACGAATATTCACCATTGTTGTGACAGAAATGTCTTACACTGACTCACTGCTGTATTCCATTTCTTCTTCTGCAGTAACATATCCCAACACATCACAGAAGAGTGTTCACGGCAAATGAAAAATTTGCCTTGTGTACATCTTAATTTTTACGGACGGTTCTTTTTCCAGTCACACAGGCAACATCGACCAGATGTCACATCATCATTAGGGGCGCAATTTGATTTTCAAAATAATCAATACCCATGATCTCAGAGATTATTGGGTACATAATTATTCCACAACACGAGCAGCAGTATATTGCATTTTTGTCTGAAAAAACCAGAGCACAATCGGGCGCACACAGAGTTTTCGTCCTGAATGACATAACGCGGTTGGGCGCACACAGAGGTTTTGTCCAGCACGTTACAAAAACTCGCCTGGCACTGACTGTTGTTTTGAAAACGTAGGGAGGGGTATCGTAATCACTTCCTAGAATGAGGCTCGTAAAGTAAGCCAGAGCGCGAACTGCCAACACCAGGATAACATAGCCTTATGAATAAAATAAAATAACCACGGAGGAAACCACCGCGGCTCGCCCCATGGAGGGTTAACAGTCATGAATTATATAGCATTTTTAGGGGGAACAGGACTTATAAGACTACACCTTCAACAATTTCACTTAAATTAGCCACCTAATTGTATAGAGTAAAATAGAGACCTCTAGGCTGCGCCATTCTTCTTATTTTTTTAATATCTTTAAAAAAAGGGTCACTTGCTATGGGTTCCTATGTAAAAATGATTACTTACTCCAGAAGTGCCCCATTTTTGGAGGAGTGGTCAACATTTTTCATGCATCAAACCGACTCTTCAATTGTCATATAAACATTCTCCGGAGCAAATAACGTCATTCATCGATTGCCAAACAGCCGAGCTGAACTGCACAAATGCTTTTTTATGTTTTATGTAAACTAAAATAAATTATTTTCTAGTTATATGAGTAAAAATGAATAAAACAACTACATTTGGTATTAATTTTGACAAAACTGAGCAGAGAATAACGGTACTGAAAAAATACGATATATCCATTTTGGATGTGAAATAATTCTGATATTGTATTAAATTATGGCTCCAAGAGGTCCACTGTAATTCTGTGCCTTTATAAAGTTATGTACCATGTATACTTGCTTAGTCTTAGTGTTGTATACCCAGTAATGGTTTCAAAGTGAGTTAAACTAACTGTTATAAAATAGCTATATACTATACTGTGTACAACTGATAGAGTACATGCTTACCTAAACTTTATGGTGCGCCTGAAAAGTAGCCCCTGGAAAAGTACACCCCCACTGTACGTGTAGAGGTGGGCGGGTGGGTCACTATCACTGTACGTTTAGGAGTGGTCTTCAGGTAAATTAGTTTCTCTTGAATAGGTCACTTTCAAGTAATAAAAGTAGTAAACTGAATTATTCTAATTTCAAAGGCAAATATAAGAAAGCTTTACGTAATGCAAAGATCAATTATAATTCAGAAAAAATTGCCAAAGCTACTAACAAAAGTAAAGTCTCTTGGGACTTAATCAAGTCAACATTTAATAGTTCTCTGCGTTCTGAAATTTCATTAAATTCAAGAGAAACAAATCTCAATAGTGATATGTTTAATTCATATTTTATCAATAGTATTAATAGCTTGGCCAGCCCTGGAAACTCAATAAGTGCAAAAATTACTTTGGTAACATTCCACTACCTCTTGATGGTTTAAATTTTACTTTAAATCACTTTAGAGTGGAAGATGTTCATAAAGCAATCCTAAGGCTAAGCAACAGCAACTCATTGGATTTGTTTTATCTAAACTACAAAATAGTTAAGCTAAGTGCTAATTATATTTCTGAGGTTCTTCAACATATTTTCAATGTTTGTGTTGATGAGTCTATTTTTCCAAATGTTCTTAAACTATCTAAAATAATTCCCATTCATAAGAAAGGCAGCAAAACATCATATGACAGTTATCGTCCGATATCCTTAGTCCCTATACTATCAAAAGTGTTCGAGTACTTGATTAGCGATCAGTTAACTTCTTATTTTGAAGAAAATTGTCTTTTTTCTTCTCGTCAATTTGGATTTAGAGTTGGCAAAAACACATGTACTGCAGTAACTGACTTTGTCAAACAATGTTTTTCTGCTCTAGAAAATAAAAAATATCATTCAAGCAGGCTCTTTGACATGACAAAAGCATAGTACACATAGTACACCACGATATTCTAGTGGAGAAATTGAAGTTTTATGGTTGTACTAGTAAATTTTGTAAATTAATTTCATCTTGCTTACATAATAGAAATCAAACAGTTTTCTTTGCCGGAACCTTTTCTAAATTTTTAACAGTCAAATATGGTGTATCTCAAGGATCTATTCTGGGGCCACTGCTCTTTATAATTTATATAAATGATCTACCAGATAATATTAGTAGTGATCAAGTAAAGAGCTATATTTTTGCTGATGACTTGGCATCATCTGTCACCACTAACTGCTCTAGTGAAAATAATGCCCTACAAGACAAAAATGTGATATTTATTAAAAGCTGGATTAAAAGCCAATGGACTTCATCTTAATGAAAACAAGACTCAAGACATCCATGTCTCTTTTAAAAACCTGGACACTTTTAACTCTGTTGTCACCTTTTTAGGTGTAAAATTAGAATCTTGTCTTGGATGGAACTCTCACACCGATCCTATAGCTAAAAAGATGTCTATAGGAGTCTTTATGATCAGACAACTCCAAGGCCGTATACATTTAGAATCTTTAAAGGATATATATTATGCACATATCCATAGCCATCTGTTTTACTGTAACATTCTTTGGGCCCATCACTCTTCTACAAAACGTATTTTCACACTGCATAAAATGGCCCTCAGAACACTGGCAGGTGTTAAAAAGGATACTCACTGTAGGCCTCTCTTTTTAAACTTTAAAATTTTAACTGTGTATTCAGTTTGTTTTTCAATGTTTGTTGTTCATTAAAAACAATTTAAAAAATCATAGGGATCACACTTCCTTACATAATTATTGTACTCGTGGTAGACATGCTCTTATTAGTAATTCTACCTTGTATAGTAAAACATATAAAAGCTTTTATTTTAATAGTATAAAACTCTTCAATTTTCTTCCAACTGAAATTAAAGCCCTTTCAGATACATAGTTCAAAACTACCATAAAATCTATTTTACATAAACATTGTTTATATTCCTTAGATGAATTTTACATGATAAACTTTGTTAATCTGAACTGCAACTGATGTAACTTGTATTGAAATTGTTTTTATCATGGGCCATGCATTTGTTATATCTTGTGTAATGATGATTATATGTTACCTAGGTTAAGACGTTTGCCTGTACCAAATTTTACTGTGTTCTTTGCCAATAAAGTGATTTGATTTGACGTCACAGCTGGGGGGGGGGGTACTTTTCCACTCGCTAACACTCCTCACAGTGAGATTTCAGCTGTTTATTCATTTTCAAACTCTTATATGGTATATTATTATCATTGAAAGATATTAATTAATGAATTAAGATGATAATGCAAGAATTAGGGCCGTACTGAATGGGTTTGTGCTGACTGGAAAAGAACCCCCTCCCGTGTGGTGTACGGCCTGGAAAAGTACCCCCCTCAGGCATTTTGAGCGGACAGTATCAGGAATATTGAAGGCGTTTGCGTTTTGTATTTGATGCTTCGGCACAGGGAATAGATATAATATCAGTTCTATTCTGTGTGTTGGTGTATTATGAATTGTAAATAACTTGATCATTCGTTACTATTCAAAAAACTTAACATGTTGTTTTTTTTTTAAACATAATCCTGATCAACTAAATAATCAGTTAATTATATCATTAATACCATAATAGTTGTATACCTTATGAAAATTAGTTAAGCATTATAAGTGAGACCCATCCCCCACCAAAAACTGGAAGTACTGGGGGATGGCCTAAAACCAGATAGGCGATAGGATCACGGGTGGCAGTCGGAGGGTTAAATCACAACTCGGCAGCTGAGCGAAAGAGCTATTTATTTAAAAAAGAAATTGCGGCAGAAGTCCACAATATCAAAATTACACTTAAAAAACAACAAGATACAAAAATTAACAAGGAATAACAAATAATACAAAAACAACAAATGCTTTAAATACCAATAATTACAAAACATATGTGCCTATCTGCAGAAATACCAGAGACCCAAAATTTTAAGAAAAAAACTTACAATGAAAAATTTAGAAAATTTTTCACAACACCAATTACCGGCAATTTAGCCCACATCCCATGATTCCACTGAGGCCAGGGAGTAAGCCGGAATCCCTGGGCAGCTTCGAATTAGAGCAAAGTGAAAAAAAGTTGATAAATAATCACCTTTTGGAGGTTTTTAAAAATTAAACAATTAGAAAAAAAATATAGCACGGTACCTTTCTAGTAAAAATTCACTTAAAAAATACTACAACTAACGAAATAAATAGTCGTAATCAGTTACTTGAGGTGAGCGGTCATTATCTCTGTGTCTGGTATCGTCAGGTGTTCTGCATGTGCGGTAGTGTATAAATCAACAAATTCAATTTAATTTAAATATTATTATAAATTGAAATGGTGGTTAACTGCGGTGTGTGCGGTCTTGAATGTGTTAGTGAGATTGAGTCAGTTAAGTGTGTTGGGGTATGTTAGGGTATGTTTCACGTTTGTTGTATTGCTGGAGAAAATCAAGATTTCCTCAAAACGAGGGGTGCTAAAAGGGAGTGGCAGTTTGATAGTTGCAGGCCTGTCAAATCTTCATCGGTGGCAAACGTTCTTGGTAAAGACTTTGGAGGGATTTAAAAGTGAAGTTTTTGACGAGTTGCGTCGCTGTGGTAAAGAGTTCACTGAGCTGTGCACTTCGCTGGAGTTTTTCTCTGAGAAAATAGATAAGAGTAATGAGTTGATGGATGAGTTGAAGCAAGCTTGTAGTAAAGTTTCAAGAGAAAATGAAGAAATGAAAGAAGAAAACCGAGCTCTCAAGGAAGACTGTGGCTGCCTTGGAACTCAGAATGAGAAGTATGGAGCAATACTCTAGACAGGCCAACATTGAAATTAAAGGAGTGCCGGAAACCAGCGGAGAGCGTATGGAAGCCCTGCTTGCAGATGTTGCAAAATCTATACATGTAGAGATGAAGAAGGAGAGGGTAGTTGCTGCTCACAGGGTGCCCACATTCAGCAGAACTCGAACACCACCCATCATCGTGAAGTTCACAACAAAGTAAGACCAAGATGAGTGGCTCCAAGCCTTCAAGGAAGTGTGTCCACTGACGGCGGATAAGGTAAACAGAAACTTCAACAAGGACAAGATCTACATCAACGAGCATCTGTCTGCCGAAACCAAACAACTGTTGGGTAAGGCTAAGGAAACTGCGCGAGTCAAAGGGTTCAAGTACATTTGGAGCAGAGAGGGGAAAATCTTTGTGAGAAGAGACAATGGAGATAAGTGCTTCAGAATTGATTGTTGGAACGATCTGGAGAAATTATGAAACACTAGAGGAAAGTGAAAAATTAAGTAAGTTACTTATATGTTGTATATTACTAATTTATTGTTTAAAAGTCAGTTAATTTAATTTAATCATTGTTTTTTTTTTTTAACAAATTTGTTTTGTCGGCCAA